>JASCZW010002737.1:0-142124 GCA_034211315.2 Aedes japonicus | reverse complement strand
TATTCACAATCGGTACCGCGTTGTACCATTCCATGATCTCCACTTGATAGTTCACCGATTCAATATCTTTGAACTAGTTCGTAGAGATCATCTCCGCCCAGTTCTAATTGAAAATTTTCAGTTGCGGAACTCTGGTACCTCTTGAAGCGAACTTGAAATGTTCCCAAATACAATTGACTGAGCCACTTCTCAAAGACTTCAACAACGAAACCATTGTTTTTTGAAGGCCTGTACATTTTTGCGCCAACTCCTTTCTTGACCAACCGTTTTGTTAGGTTAAGTAACCGTTCTTCTCCGCTTTGGAGACATTCGCCAGCGTAAGTTCCTTTTTGTAGGCCTGTTTCTTGGCTGTTTTACCGTTGTTCAGCAGTAACGATACTTTGAAATGTTTCGACACCCTCCACGTTCATTCCAGTACACGACAGCTTCGCGAACAGCTCTTGCAATTCGAAAAGATAATTCTGCATGTCGTCCCCTTCGTTGAACGATTTGTTGCAAATCCGTTTCAGCAGCGCAACCTTGGAACAAAGGGATGTTTTTTCATTGTGCTTCATGAGGTTGTTCCAGGCTTCCTTGGCGTTTTTCGTTTCCCGAATCAGCATATGCTGTTGATCCTCTACAATAAACTCAATCGTTGCTTTCGTCTTCTGGTCTCCGGATTTCCAAGCTTCCGTCACCGGATCCGGCACTGCCTCCTCGATGTTCCGCCACAGGTTCCTCCTGGTCGAAATTTTCGCCTTGAACCACCCAAACCGAGAAATTGGAATTATTGAGCTTCACAATGGACAAATTGCTGCCTTCCTTATCCATCAGATTTGTTTCCATGAGCAGCGGATTTTTTTAATATTACAGACTTGAAACGTTCTTGCGGGGTTTTTAAGCTATTGGCTTATTCGGAAAGGTAAGGAAGTTCAACTGAGCTGGCGGATGCTTTAAGACTAATTTTATTGCGTTGCATCGACAGGATAGGTTGCTTCAATTTGGAACCTCTAACGGCGTTGAACATCACTAAGCTTAAAACTCGCGGACATCAAGGAAGAAAATTACATTTTAACCAGTTCAACAGCAGTTTTTTATCCTTTTAAATAATATATAGCAATCATCACTTTGTAGCTATCGTAGCATGCGACAGCTACATGCGCAAATTTGTACATCGGCACTACGGAATCCACATCAAGGAGCATCGGGATTGTGGCAAAAAAAAAATCATAATGAGTTTCTTTCCCTTGTACGGTCCCTGTGGTTAGAGGAAATACCTACCTAAAAACCTTCTGCGATGATGTGTCAAATGTAGAATATTCTTTTATGAACCAACAAGAGGCGACCATTCATTGAAACCGAGATTGAAACAGAACTGATTATTTGTTATACCCATTGTAACACGGAAGCTAAGTCCGACAGCTATTGGCTTTCCTCTCTGTTAGACTAGATCAAGCTTTTATAACTACCGAGATGCATATGTATTTCAGTAGAATTTAATAAAAATATATATAACAAAACACATTTACTATATGATGTAGAAGGAGATGTTCGCTCATCACCATGAGGCACCAATAGTGCACATTAATGTTTTTTTGCTACAATGATGGATATGAAGAGAAAGTATTGAAAAAAAACATTAATGTGCACTATTGGTGCTTCATGGTGATGAGCGAACATCTCCTTCTACATCATACTCGTTACTCTACGCACGGAGAATATATAACATAACAATTAAAGTATGACAGGGCCTAAGGCCCGATGCACAAGTATGACGGGCCTAAGGCCCGCTGCACACCTGCGTTAAATCACGCAGCGGTACACACGATACGCGTTTTTTCAGCGGTAATTGCCACGAACTGTCATTTACTCCTTTAGGACGTCAGGCTTGCTCCAACGTCAACTTATTTTTAAGAATACAACAAAAAACAATGGAAGCTTATCGGAGAAAACAAAAGGTCATCGCGACTTTAGTGTTGATAAACTAGCTAACAGGTGATCCTGGGTTCATCCCTTTACACACTTAAGAGTAGTAAGAGGGACTATTGTGACAACGTATGCAGATTTGAGGCATAATCGAGATAAATGTTTCAAATACTTTCGGATGAGTATTGAAACATTTCTAGACAAAATAGTCAAAAGGTCGAAAGTAACATTTGTAAACAATGACTTCTAGCGCATTTTTCTGGGATCTGCTTGCTCCCACGAACCAAATAGCACCAGAAATAGATACAAGAAGTTATTACCTTCCCGTTGGTAGTGGATGTAGATGTTAGCAACCTGGCATTTCCAGGAAATTTAAGTTTTAAGTCATTGTTTACAAATGTTACTTTCGACCTTTTGACGATTTTCTCTAGATTTGATGAACTGTTAGCACAGAGAACAGACATCCAAGCTGGAATGCCCTCCGTGTGTAAATTTTTGTAACTGCCATTTTAAAATTATAGCTCGTTTCCGTTAGTTTTGGTGAATCGTATGTTGAAGGCGCCACTTGCCCGCCTCGAGATTTTATACACTCTCGCTGCACTTTACTCAATTTTTGAGTACAATTGTATGCTATCTCTTTTTCTCTCACGTAAATGTTACTCAATTTTCGTTAAAAAGTGGATCAACTTAATTTTTGTGTAGATCCACTTTTTACGAAAATTGAGTAACATTTCTGTGAGAGAAAAAGAGATAGCATACAATTGTACTCAAAAATTGAGTAAAGTGCTGCGAGAGTGTATGCTGTCAATTTTACTTTGGTGAAACTAGACGGCGTTGTTTTTTTTTTTTTCAACGGTTTGCTTTTAAATATTTACATAGTAAATTGGGGGGGGATATGTTCGAGCCTGGATGTCTGTTCTCTGTGCTGTTAGTAAGAACTCAAAACAAAATAATAATGAACGGATGAAGTTGATTTTCTTAGGATGTGAATTGTACAATCGGCCAAGTAGATTTTATTCAATGGATTTCGTCTGTACACTTTGTCTACTGGTCAATCGGTAGATGCCCGTGTCCAGCTTCCATAAGTGCCGGTGCAAGAATTCGCCATCGGTTCCGGAATCGGACGAGTACACGGACGAAACCCGAGGGAAAAGTTGGTGGGATATTCAATGGGGTACTGGAACCAAGAATAATCATAGAATTACAACAAAAATTTATTCGCAAACTAAAAAATTTCATTTCGTTTTTTATCCTGTTTGTCATCAAATGGATGGTGAAATGTCCGGCAGATGGTCATGATAATCGTCGCGGCTGGTGTCCCAGATTTGCGGATGTCTTTTCACTTCTCCAGTGAACAACTCTATATCCAATTCCTCTTCGTTTGCAATCACAAACTTTTATATCAATTTTTCGGTCAGCGAGATGGCCTGTGAGCAGGTGCAACCGGATGAAGAAAAACAAGTCGGTTTGTTTGTTTTGCAGAAGGTATATGTGAAGAAAGAACTGTCAAATATCCGCGTTGCCACTGCGGTTCTGTAGGGAAACGCGGCGAGAAACGAACGCAAGAAAAACGCGCGGCAACGCAGCGTGACCGCAAATGCGTGTGCATCAACTCACTTGGATTCGGGTATTTCTGACCGCGTTGGCGTTGCCGCGGCGGTGACCCTGCATACGACGTCCATAGCCTTAACAAATAAATTTCATAAGGCTGTTCAATGAAGCTCATCGGTTGCCATAAACAAACCATGGGAAGCCGTTGTGACAAAAATCGTGGCATTTCATAAGGTATTGTTATGAAATTCAATCCTTTTTTCTTGTGGCTAATTTTCATAAGGTTATTTAATGAACTTTACAAGGTTTTTTGCAGTAGTGTGGAACAAGAATATGTTTGCGTTTAAGGCTGGTTTACAGTTCGGAAAAAGCAGCCCGGGATTTGAGCACGGGATTTCGTTCGGGATTTGGCACGGGAAATTTTCCAGATGACGTTTCTCCACATTTCTCCACACTAAGTGACAAGCAAAGTTTGCGTCTCAGATTTTGCGTATTTTTTACGTTCGTGTAAGTTTGAACAATTTTAGTTTTTTTGCTTTATCAAAATAAATGATAGAAATTTACGAATTATTTTATATAAGTTTATTTTAACGATGTTGTCGATTCCCTCAAAGCATCCCAGTACTTCCGGCACTCCTGGACATTGATGGATTTATTCAGGGACGACATAATAGTACAACTTATTTGTTAGCAAATAGCATCTTAACTGTTTTGTTGTACCAAATAACAAGCAAGGATTTTGTTAAATTTCATGGCAAAGAGCAACTTTAATGTCAATCTTCTTGTTCCGTTTGGTCGTTTTTGCTACGCGTTTTTTTTTAACGAACTCTATATTTTCTTCGTCCAATATTTCATCCTGGGTTAGCTATTCATCAATTTTACCCTAACTGACAAACCTATCAAAGTGTTTGAGCAAATCAAAATCGAAAAAAAAATCTTTCCGAACTCGTCTCTTTTTCTGACAGTTTAACATATTTCCCCTGTTCGAGTTCAAACTTTCAAAATCCGCCCGGAAACAAATCGGAATGATTTGTTCCCGCCAAAGAAGAAGTGTGTAGAGATGAATTTTATTTCCCGGAGTAAATCCCGCGAATGGGTTTACACTTCAGGAAAACTATAATTTTTGTGTAGACTTAATTCCCGCCACGGGATTTCAAATCCCGGGCTCCATTTAAAACACACAGGCGCCCAAATACCGTGACGCTTTTTCCGAACTGTAAACCCACCGACAAACCAACATAAATGACAATAGAAAATGTCTTAATATATCTGTTCAAATCATATCAGTGACATCTATCTTCGTGTTCGCTGAGATCGTTTATTGAAGCCACGAACACGCTTGGGAACTTGATGTTATGGTTCATGTCTGAGCTATTCTTGGCACATTTATTTGATCTAGATCAAATGATTCTATGAGTTTTGACAGATGGGATCGCTGCACATTTGAATCGGTCGTTATGGATTCTTGATCAATAGTGAAGATTGAGTTTCATGTCGGTTTGTCGGTGGTAAACCAGCCTTTACCAGTATTTTCTTTTCGGTGCAACGTTGGCTTCCCCCACTTAACTGCGCTGTTGGGTGCTCTTTTCTAAGCGTGTGTGACATTTTATTTTGGCTGCGTACTGTGTTCTTGCTACATTGCCAACTTTCTGGCATCCCTTCATCAAAAGTTTGAATTTGCTTGAGCAGATGCCCAACTGCGCTCAACAATCTACGACTGAAAATCCAGAAAAGCATGGCTGGGCTGGAGATAATTGTTGGTAGCTACCAGGATTGCATTATCGGCTTCAAAGTTGAACCACTGGAAACGGTAAGTATCTCTCCGTAAATGCTGCCCTACGCTGCCAAGTGTTTTTCAACCAACCTTTCCTTAGGATCCCTCGCAATTCAATCTGAGGGAAAACTTTTTCTCCCACGTTCACTCAGCGTCGGTACGAGCCCTGGCCACTAACGGTAAATACTTAGTATCCGGTGGGTCCGACTATCGACTTTGCCTCTTCGACCTGGAAAGCGGCCTGCATAAAGATGAAATGTGCCACCTGGCTGGCACTATCGAATGGCTAACATTCAGTCCGAAAGGAGATCTACTATTCAGCGGATGCTTTGAGGGAAATGTAACCGCAATCAGGACCAATCCTCTGGCGATCGTTAAGACCTGGTCGAATGCCCACCATGGATCGGTACTGAGCTTTTCCATTCACCCTGAAGCGAACATAGCGCTTTCGTTTGGCACCGAAAAGAGTCTCAAGTTATGGGACCTGCTGACCGATAGAGTTCATACCGTAGAAAGCCTTCGCGACGATGCCAACTACCATGGCCACCGCGTACTTGTTGAATGGAGCCCGGATGGACAGTACTTTGCTCTATCGGGTCAAGTACTCGTTGAAATAGTGTCAATTGATGCAACCAAATCCTCCCGGATGGTCCGCTGTTTCGGCACACCCGTTTCGCTGTGTTGGATTTCCAAGACACAGATAGCCATCGGTCTATGCGATGGGTATTTGCTGATTGCTGATGTGGACCAGGAAGTTGAATCTAGAAGCATTCGGGTATGCGAGACCAGATTGGTAGCGTTGGCATTCATTGGTAACTACTTAGCGACGGCATCCGAAGCGGGAAATATCTGCCTGTGGAAGCTTGAAGGCAATGATGTCACCGTGGTGGGCGTGACGACATTAGGCTATACACTCACATGCATGGTCATGATGGATGCGAGCAAACTGGAAATGCACAAGTACTCAGAGTACAAGCCGGAGATCAGCAAGAAAGAATCGACGATTTACGACGAACAGAAGGTCAAGGTTAAGGACGAAGATCCCCTATCGGATTTGACCTCGATTGCGGTTGTCCCGAAAGCTGAAATGAAGGGCAACGTTACTCGGGCATCGATGAAGATCGAGGACATGACTTGTACCGAAGACGTAAAGCCGCTCCCGTCGAAGATTAGCCACCAGCAACAGAAGCAATGGCTCAACATATCCAGTTCCGGAAATGAACCAGACAAACAAGTGGTCACGATGTATCGACGATTTTCATTGTAGAAGACGTTGTTACATATGCATTCTGTAGATGCTTTGATTTACCTCTTTTTTTTTCGAATTTCAAACGTTAATTTTGCCGGTTTTTTCTACAATAAAAAGAAAAATGTTGACTTGTTTCTGTACGGTTTGTGTTTTGCTTCTCTTGTGCGCATGTTGTCTTGATTCGATATTTGTAACGGTGATTCAGTTAGGCTGGATCTACATTATATTGTAATTCCGGTTTGCTTCAGAGAAATTGCCATTATTCTGTTTTTAGCTGTGACCAACTTAAAATAACTTTTTGACAGCCCAGACCAGTTTCGAAAATTTTGATTCTTCCATTTTAAATTAAACTTCCTTTTACACCCTCCGAGGCTTTCCTTTCTTAAAACACACAAAGAGAAACAAGACTCCTGATCAAGATGTAATTCGATTATTTATAAAAAAAAAATCCAAACAGACTTTATCCAGCTCGACTTCAGTCATCAAATCCTCAATACAATAGGCAATTTCCGCATTCTTTTAACCTGACCATGCCGCATGCATTCGGCGCCCTGTCCCCCTCATCCCCACTAGTGACTCTCGCCCTTCTTGCCGGCCACCCGCTGGAAGTCGTCCATCTTCGTGGTGGCAATGGGCGATCCGATGAAGGCCAAATGGTCGATAATCGTCGTCTCGTCGCCCGATTGGTTGTCCTTCACGAACAGCTGGATGTTCTGCACGTTCTGGAACTTGACGAAGCGCAGCTGGATCGGCGATCCCGATTCCAGATCCTTCTGCTCCACCGCCAGATCCTGCACCGAAACGTACGAATCAGCCATATCGAAGTCAATCGTGCGCGGTTGGTTGATGAACAGCCGGACATTCTTGGGCCCATGCGAAGGCGGTGCCTTGAACTTGATCGAATGGATTTTAACCACCTGGTTGAAGGTGATCGAAATGATCAGTTGCTCGTCGCAATCTGACGCCAGATGTCCAGCGTCTGAGCTGAGAGCATTCGTCATCGGATGCTCGTCCGACTCGTTCAAACATTCGCACTGATTCTTCTGGATGAAGGTGGCAAGGTCCAGCTACAATAACAATTCAATTCAGCAAATAATCACCAATCCGCTGATTCAAAACCTACCAGACCGTGACCGTAATCCTCCCCGGATTCATCGACACTGGAAACATAGTGCTTCTGGATCTTTGCTTCCAAAGCGTTGATGTCGGCTCCCTGCATTCTATCGATTTTCGTCTACGAGAAAGAAAGAAATCATTCGCAATGGTGTGAAACCCCATAGGAAATCCAAAAGGAACTCACCCTAGCGCGATAGAAGATGAAAGTTGGCATGGCCGACACTCCCTGAGAAGAAGCCGTTTCGGAACATTTGTCCACGTCCACCTTTAGGAAAACTGCCTTCGGATATTTGGCCGGGAGTTGCTCAAACAGTGGGGCAATGTTCCGACAGGGACCGCACCTAGAAAAATGTTTTCAAAAACTCAATTTTTCAAAAAACTCAACAAAACTCAAAATTCTTACCAAGTTGCGGTGAAATCGACGACGACCAAATTTGCTCCCGCTGCAGCCAGTTCCGCTTGGAAGTGGCCCTCGTCATTGATTGCTTTAACGGCCATCGTGTGTCGAGGAGGGATTCACGATAATCTTACCGATGATGGGATTGTTGCAAATGTTTCAATAAAAACCACAAAACGATTCTTCGTTGCACGACTTTCGAGGATGACAAGAATTTTTCCTGCCGCTTTGATTGATGATTGAGGAAACTGTCAAAATAATCATAGGATCATGGTGTGTGCAGCTGACGGCAAGGTTGTCTTTGTACTAAAAATATTAAGTCATCGATTTTTCAAGGGACTGCACATTCGTATATTATACAAAATAACAGTTAAGATAGTTAAGAGTTAAGATATTTAACAACCTCCCTTTTTTTATTGTAGATGTCTCAATTAACATTAAATTCTATTGTGATAACAATAACCCCTATGGCCATTTTATTGTTGCGAACAATGCTATTAATTGTACATACTATAGATTCGATTGTATGGTTACAATACATTTAATTGTAAACCTATGAGAATTTTTTATTCGGGAACTTCTTCGGCATGTTAACAAAAAACCCGCATTAATCCACCGATGGTGAGACTGAACCCTTCTGTTCACAAATGGCTGAGAAACCGGTGTGACATTATTTGTAACGCACACACACACACACATACGCACACACATACATACACACAGACATGTGCTCAGTTCGTCGAGCTGAGTCGAATGGTATATGACACTCGGCCCTGTGGGATAAAAAGTCAAGTTTTCAAGCGATCTTAATGTTATTGATGTAAGAAAGGTAAAAAGAGACGAACCAGCTTCCGTTTGAAAGTCTCTTTAATAAAGACATCTAATCTAATCTAATGTTAACAAAAAGGCACTCGCAGCTTGAAGACATCCGGATTTCGTCCCTCCCATAACTCGCAGGGAATCAGGCCACTACCAATCGCACTACATGGACGTCTGTTGACCAAGTACGTTGCTGTCTGAATCGCAGAACCAAATTTTCACTCATGAATCCTCCAGCATAGACCGCATTCGGTCCACCTGTGGCGGTTCATCTACTCGTTGACCCCATTATGTTTGAGCGTATGTAGGACCATCCATTCTTCTTGGGTTGCCTTACGCCTACAGAAATCATCAAATTTCTGGCATTGGAACTCATCTCCGTTGTTGCATTGTATGCGGCTTATTATTACGCCGAAATTCTCCGTAATAAACGCCTCATATTGTTGGAACAACTCGAAAACCGTTCTTCTGCCATCCATCAAAAGCTCTTCTGGGTTTGCTTACCAATGACGCTTGGCTCACACACGACACTCTTGTCCGTCTTTCCACCGGTCAGCTCAAGTCCTGAGAAAATATTTTCGGAAACAATTTTAGGTTGGAGCCCAGTATATTATTCTTCAAGAGTTGAATAAGAAACGGTTTTTCAGGTTTTAAGAAACACATTTATTCGAAAAAATAAAAATAAAATAATAACAAAGGATTGCTTAACTTTCAATCATATTGAGAACACCGTGGCTATGCAAGATTCAATCAGTTTAGCCAAATAAAGAAATTAAAGTATCAGATGTTAAATGAATGCCGATTGACTCCATATAAACATGCTAAACCTAATGAAGCACTGGATGAGTGAAAACATATTCGCTCAAAATGTTTCGCATTTGAGTGGCTTGCTGCGTACTATTGTTACCCCTATATAACCCAGAAACGCTTTTTAGAGGTTGACATTCTGTTCTCCAATCTCCTTGCGCAGCAACTTCACCATTAGAATTGATTGTGTCAGAAAATCCTTGCGGGCAATAATCATCACTACTTGCGGATTTCAGATAATTATGTAAAATAACTGACGCCAATACAATCAGCTCAGCATGTTCTGGAAGCATTACCAAAGTTGTTTTTAGGATTCGCCATCGTGCAACCAAAATGCCGAAAGCATTCTCAATAGTACGCCGAGCACGCGAAAGGCGCATATTGAAATTCTCTCGAATAGGCGATAGCAATTTTCCCGGGAACGGTCGCATCAAATTAGTCTTAAGGGGAAAAGCGGCGTCTCCTACAATATAGTGCGGCAACTCCACGCTAGAATCAGGCAAACGTGCTGGTGGTGGTAGGTTCAGAGAACCGTCGTACAAACGTTTGCCAAATTCTGAGCATGCAAATACTCCTCCATCGCTGTTTCCCCCATACGCTCCGACATCCACAGCTATAAATTGATAGTTGGCATCACAAACAGCCATCAAATTGATGCTATGATGCCCTTTATAATTGAAAAATAAACTGCCAGAATTCGGAGGAGCCTCGATGTTCACGTGCTTTCCGTCAACAGCGCCACAGCAGTTGGGGAAGTCCCAAAGGTGATAGAACTCGGATGCCTTTCTGGACCAGTCTTCAGCAGTCAACTCGGGTAGGAAGCCCGACTTCAATTCAGCCCATAGAACCTGACATACTTCATATATGATAGAGCTTGCCCTGCTCTCACCTATATTGAAGCTCCATGATAGAAATGGAATGTCAGGTCCATGAGCCAGGTATCTGAAAACAGGATGTGAAGGAATTATACAAGGGCATAGAAACACAGACAAACTCGCTCGGGTGCTCAAACAAAAAATACTCACATCACGGTTAAAAAAAGCCTGAACTCTGGACTGAGAGGAGTTCTTGCGGAGAATTTCTACAACCTATGTCGGATAACTTCCAACAACGAATTAAAAGTTCCAGGAGTCATCCGGGTCGCCCGAAAGAACTTTTCAGGATGTTGCACCATTGCATTGAAATTGGTGGCAAAAAATCCATACTCGCCACGGCTTAGCAGCAGGGGATGCACCCACCATCTTCTATCCGAACATTGCGACCTCTTGCTAAACTCGACATATTCTTTATACACTTGATACAGTTTACAAATGTTCAAAACCTCGGTGATATCCATTTCGGAATGATTTTTTATATAATAATGATACAACTCAAACAGTAGCTCCACCAAAATAAAACAGAAATTTGATTTTCAAAAATGACGATTAGAAATTTTTCAGCTGTCATCGACCGGATTTATTGTGTGTTGGTTGTCCGTTTTGCGTACGTTTTTCATTTTAGTACAAAACGGATCAACCGGATTGCTAAACGCAAACGCAAACGCATCCGCAACGTATTCATTCTGGGTTGCACATTAGAAAAATTACGTCTATATTCATCCATGGTGTGAATCTCACATTTTTATCAGGGTGATGAAGTGGGCTCAAATACAGTGGGCTCATACAGTTTCATAAGGCAAATTTTATGGAATTCAATATGTTTTTTACATCAGTGCACTGTATTTTGATTCCATACGGCCCTTATGAAATCGTTGTGTTAACCTAAGGTTTTCTCAGTTAATCGTCATGATTTTCTGAAGTCGTTTTTATCAATTTCATAGACCACACACATAGAATAATGATTATTAAAATTAAAAAAACCATTGCTAAAATTGAAAAGTTGCGTTGGTTCTTTTTCGTAGAAAGCGGTTTACTTTCAAAACCAAAACCTTCAAACCGTCAATTCAAAATGTTGCTGTCGACATTTATAAGTTCAAATTTTTAAAACAAACGTAGAACTGTCAAATCAAAGGCGTGGCATCGTTGAAAATAAATGCGAATTATTTTTATTCCAAAATAAACTTTCATTCAGAAATTGTCTTACAATTAAAAATAAAAGTATGCTGTAAACATACTTTTAACATGAAAAGTTTTCTTTTCAGATGAATTGTAGAACTGTCAAATTCCACTCGTGGCATATTTGAAAATGAAAGTAAATTATTTTTATTTGAAAATGAACTTTCAACTAGAGAAGTATTGTGCAATCAAAATAAATGTGCTGTTTTGATTGAAAGAAAAAATTGTTTTAACAAAAAAAGGGTTTTAATTTTCGAATGAATTACTATAACTTTCATAGAGACCGAGGTTGGCGTCGTTCAATCACCAATATTTCCATCCTGAATGATCCATGTCGAAAGATTTTCCCCATATCTTCCGGAATGCACCTGAGCCAGTTCTTGTCATCCGCTGCTGCTCGTCGTCGCTTGTGGCACCGCTGCAAAAAATATGGGATTAATAACAGTGACACGGCCTATTCCGTTTGCATGGACCGTTCGAACTTAATAACGCCGAAAGTTTGTGAACTTTTCGATAAGCGATTCGTTGGGCGAGGAACATTTTGAATGTGAAGCTTTGCATTACTTGACAACATAGGAAAAATCCCTACGACGACTTCTTTGTGTTGGTGGATTTGACAGTTCTACAATTTTCTATGGTAAAAGAACATACTTTTTTAAATTTACACACTGAACCGAAAAAATATATTTTCAATTCAAACACAAACTTTCGCAGTAGATGATTTTACTTTTAATTTAATGAAAAATAAACTTTTTCCGAAGTAGCGTTGCTTTAACAAAACAATATTTCTTTTTCAGTGCACCTATGAATTTTATGACTATTGTTTGTGTATAATAATCATGAGGCATATGTATGAAATAGTAGAAAGCGCGCCTAAATTATTGTTTTGATTACTTTGAAATAGTAAAAAGCGCGTAAAATGGTAAAACAGACTGGAGCAAATAAACGACTGGAAACCATAAACTAGGTAAAGTTTTATACATAAATTAACAATCACCTTCAATCACCTACCCAAGAATTAAAACACCAACAACTTATTAAACCGCATCAGCATTTCCAACTTCTTGGACATTTTCTCCAACGGCAAGAGCACCTGAAATGTCATTTAGTGAGCTCTACCGAGAATGCAATTGCACATGCAACGATTTTCACCGCGAAGGCAAAGATCATCTGATGGTCATCGTGACCACGGCAACAAAACGATGATAGCAACACCGATGAATCCAACGGACAAAGTGGACCTAGTAGGAACTTAATTAGATCAGCAGCTAGGGTATCAGGAAATTAGCATTGTAAGTAATAGAATTGAATAAAATAATCATTCCGTCTTCGACCAGTAACGCGTTCAGTTCGTACTTTTCATAATTCGAATTGCATTTTTAAACGATGTAAATTAAAGTTAGTTTTTTAAAAACCCTTTTCCGGCAGGTAACTTTACTGCTTCCTGTGGTTGATCCGCTTCGTAAATGTAATCGATGTATCGCGTGGGAGTTTATACGCGAATCTTGATCAGAAAACAGTAATTGTACTGCGGGTGACTGTTATTGGCTTTTATTTCATAGCCACAAATTTATTATTGGCATTTAATATGAAAAAAATTCAGTAAAATTCATTTAAAAAAACGTAATAAAGTTAAAAAATTAATAACCAATGCATATGAGTTTCATTGCACTAACAAATGAATTTCATAAGGTTATGCAATGAAACTTATATGGTTGGCATCTCGGTTGGCATAAGCAAACCATTAGAAGCCATTGTGACAACAATCACAGCATTTCATAAGGTAATGTTATGAAATTCAAACCGTTTCCTTATGGCCAATTTTCATAAGGTTATTTAATGAAAATTAAAAGATTTTTTGCACTAGTGTAATACAAGGCTATCTTGATGACATTTTCTTTGTAAATACTTTTCAAAACACCCTATGTTACAAGCATGTAGTCTGAACAAGCCATCAGATGCAGGATTTTTTGTTTGTTTTTTGCTTTTGTGCGATGTGCGCACGTTTAGTAGATAGAAAGAAGATTTTAAAGATTTTGATGAAGATTTTAAGGATTTACTGCAAAAATATGCAGCACGATCGAAGTTGATGGATTAAGATTCACAAGCTACTACAAGATTTTTTAACGATTGATTCGCTAGCGTGGGATTTTTCGATCATCTTGAATCTGGATTTAGATGTGTCGCACCCCCAGGTTTGAACAAGGCATTAGTCGTCTATGCTCTCTCGATACCAACAAACTGTTAAAAAAAAGCCGAAATCTTTTTGGAGATATGTTAATTAGCAGCGCAAGAAGTCTGGACTACCATCGTCCATGGTTTTCAACCGCTTCCATTCCTCAGGATATTTTCCGCTTGTTTTCGATCAAGTTTGCCTGCACTGCCACTAATCTGTTGTGTCTCACTTCGTTTATTACGGAAAATATGGCTAAAAGGGCGCAAAAGGACGTCATCTACACTGACTTTACAGCAGCTTTTGATCAGCTCAACCACAAAATCGCTATCGCAAAACTACACAAGCTTGGAGTTAATGGAAGTCGCCTGCTGACAGTTGCTGTTGGTGATTGCATGTCCGAGGTCTTTCCAGCCACTTGAGGAATACCTGAAGGGTGCAAATAGGGCCGCTGAACTTCATGGTGTACCACCGACAAACCGACATGAATGACAATAGAAAATGTCTTAATATTTCTGTTCAAATCATATCACTGACATCTATCTTCGTGTTCGCTGAGATCGTTTATTGAAGCCACGAACACGCTTGGGAACTTGATGTGATGGTTCATGTCTGAGCTATTCTTGACATTTATTTGATTGAGATCAAATGATTCTATGAGTTTTGACAGATGGGATCGCTGCACATTTGAATCGGTCGTTAGGTGGATTCTTGATCAATAGTGAAGATTGAGTTTCATGTCGGTTTGTCGGTGGGTGTACTTCAATAATGTTAACCTAGCCTAGGTATTGCAATCCGCTTTTTCCTCTGTTTAGGTGTTTGGGTCATCGTCAGCCGATTGGTGGCCGGGAAACTATAGCTTCACCTCTACCGAGATTGATGTGTGCTCCCAGTTATAGACAATTCCCGACCTCGCCAGCACCGCTTTCCAATCGAAGAATCCAATTTCAACCCGTTTGATGATGAGTGCTTTCGTATTGACAGGTTTTTAGAAAGAATTATACGGCAAATTCTACACAAAAAAGCTTTTTCATTCTTCATCAAAAAATGCAACAGTTATTTCGCCTTATTGGTGGGTTTCTTTTCATATTTGAACAAATGTTTTGATACTGCGTGTAGAGGTCGCAATTTAGGGGACGAATGACCAAAAGGTTAACGTCCCAAAAAAAAAGTAGAGGTCGCAAGGCTTCTGTCGAGATGCACATAGCGTCATGTTATTCTCATTGGAACCGTCTCCACAATTACCTACTTCATCTCAAATCTGGTACCGTGCCACTCGTACACACGGAAGCAGCTTCGTCCGAATTGTCTTCGCAATCATCCGTACCGTCACAGAGATCTGACGGCGAAACGCACAGATTGTTGGCACATTGGAACCTCGACTCTGGACAGTATCGTCCTCCTGGGAACCTCAGCGGGCAACCGATTTCATCCAACATATCCCGACAATCGCGATCACCATCGCATCGGAAGTACGAAGCAATACAGTGCCCAGAGGTACACTGGAACGTCCCGTTCTTACATTGGAAGCCTTCGCAGTTGAACTCGTCACTATTGTCTCCACAGTTGTCTTCGTGATCACAACGCCAACGGCTGGAAATGCACTTGCCTAGAAACACTCACGGTATTTGCCCTTGCACTGAGCATCCGTCACTGCAATCGTCGGCAAAGTCACACATCCACAGCTTCGGAATACAGCGACAGTTCTTGCAGCTGAACTCCGTTTTCGGATCGCACGTGCGTTTGTCTAAAATATACAAGCATTGTCAAATCCTTATCCTAAACCGCAACTCAACCCTCAACTTACGACAAATCTCCGGGTCTTCATCGCTTCCATGTAAATCTAGCAGTTGAAGAGCAAGCTCTGTAGAAAAGGGCGAGGGATTTTAGTAAGGTTTGATAATGAACTCAAATACGCGACTTACTATGCGTATCTCGAAACCAAAAAACATTCTGGTGCTGCACCCACCAGTTGTAGGTGGCTTGCAAGCACCACTGTATCATGTGTCGTCCCACGAGTAGTATTTCCCCCGGTAGACAGTTTTGAATAAACCGAACCGCAGCACCACACCGTTTTGGGTAATTTGCTACATTGTACTGTAGTCGATGCTCAGAGAACAGTGCATCCAACAGCGGAGTACCCGGTGAGGTGACTCTCTGTGCAAATCAAATGGAGAGTCACCTCACACGAGGCGACAATTGTCACCTCGTATGTGAGAGCGAGTCGTGTCGACTCACCCGCCACGCAGAATAAGGCTGCCGGTTGAAAACTCCGATGGCACCGTTCATGCTGTAGTTAGTACGGCGGAGAGGTAGTCTCAGCATCATATTGTTTTGAAGCGCTCTAGGTTGAAAGTTGACATTTATTTGCACCAGGATTGCAGAGCAGTCTATTCTGCCTTGTAATATATCTGCAATAAAAAGCGTCCTCGAGGTTTCTCTTCTGGTACGGAGAAGCTCCAGATCGATCAGTAGGCAACGATTTTTATATTTGGGCAGATGAAACTGGTTCCTCCACGGCAGGTTCCTTAGAGCAAATCGAAGAAAGCATCGTTGAACGGACTCCACTCTCTGCACCATTGTTGTAATTTGCGTTCCAAACTGTAGAACAATACTCAATGTGGATCGCACCAGCGAACAGTGATTTGAGGCAGTAGATGTCAGATTTGTTTTTTGCTATCCTGAAGATGAAGCCCAATGTCCTCGACGCCTTATCAACCACATACGAGAGGTGTTGCTTGTATGAAAGTTGAGAGTTCAGAATAATTCCCAAATCTTTTAATTGATTCACACGATCTATTGTTGATCCTTCGAATCTGTAGGTAAATATGATCGGACATTTAACTTAAAATACACTGGCCAGACTGAGCAGTTATAACATGTTACAAGCCTATCTTGATGACGAATTACTTGTTGAAATTATTTGAAAACCGTTATAACATTTATAACTCTGTAGTCTAAACGAGGCAATAAGGTATAGGTACTTTTGACAAAGAGAGTCCTACAACAGTGAGCCAATTTCAAATCGCTAGTTGCCTATTGATAGTTGAGTCAAGTGTGCAGTTGGATGTGATATCGATGATTACACCCGAAAAGATCCCAAACACACCATCTCGATTTATTCCCCCCAAGCAACCTCTAATGATAACTTGATAACTTATAAGCAACCTCCAATGACTACAGCTTCAATTTCAATTCATCAACCAAATTGGTCCAAACCTTTTCCGCCTGCTTTTGCGAGTATTCGTGACTCCAGGCCGTACAGAACACAATGTCCGAATGCTTGACCAGCTCAGCATTGCCAGTCTGTGCTTTTATTCTTTTATCTGCTTCCTCTTCCGTCAATCCATTCCTATCGACTAACCGTTTCAGGGCTTCCTCCCTCGGAATAATGCAGGACCAAATCTCATGGCATGCTTTTTGCCATCCAGCTCTCAGCAGCACAGCCGCTTCCATGATGATAATCTGCTTGTTCTCCTTCTCGTACAAGTCCTTTATCCTTTCCTTGGCCCTATCCAAAATCGCATCCCATAGGATCGTGTTCAGCAGATTCAATTTATCCGGGTCGGAAAATACGATACCACCCAGAATTTTTCTGTTGATCGTTTTGTCCTCATTCAGAATGTCGGTTCCAAAATTATTCACAACCGCCTGGTAGCAATCTTCGCCGGGTTCGTACAATTCATGGGCAATCTTGTCGCAGTCGATAACTCCGGCGCCGAGCTTTGCAAAACGTTCCGCCATTTTGCTTTTCCCAGCTGCTACCCCTCCAACCAGTCCGATTATGTACGGGGTCGAACTAAGATGCGGCTTTGCGTCCCGTGGCTTCAGTCGAGCTCCCAACATATCCATTCGCTGATTGCTAGAGCTGATTTTGTCCTCCTTGTCTTCCACGGTCAATTCGTCGTCCAGCAAATTTATCGTGTAGACTTGCAGTTGGTTTAGTCCATTCTTGGCGCGCAGTTCGTTTACCTTGGCGCCACCACGTGCCGTTTCCGTACTGACAACGATCAGCTGTTGGAGATGTGAATGGGATTTGAAATTCAGAGAATTCGGATAAATTGGTTTATGGGCTTAACTTACGTCCATGTTCGGGTCCGTGGCAGTTGGTCCGAATGGATCGCTTATGGGAACGACTTCGTACTGCAAGGTGCAATCGATGTCTTCCAAGAACGCTCGAACGTCTGCAATTCTTCGGTCCGTCGGAAGAATCAGTTCCCACAGTTTCTTGCTTTTGATCATGTTTTCGTCGGTGACGCCAACGACCAATCGTTCCTCAGCCAGCAGTGCTGCTTGTGACAGTAAGACTTTATGGCCGGCATGGATTCGATCGAAGGTGCCGCCCAGTACGACATTTTTATAAGTGTCCAGTGATTCTTTGAACGCACTGACATCGATCGAAAATGGCTGGGAGCCTAATTCGATCACACTAGAACCGGGGTAGTATTTCGTTGCATCAAAACTCGCATCCTGGTGTGAAGCGATTGAATAATCATAAAAGAGGTAGTCGATAGGGCGCTTCAATGGGGCCAAGTCTTTCTGTTTCAGAGAACTGATAAGAATGCGCAAATCCACCCCTGGGCCGAGCACTTTCGGCGAGCTTTGGTAAACGTTGGCGATAAATTTGGTGAAACTTGTCGACTTGGTCGCATCTCTGATCCGAGGATGCAGCTGAAGGTAGAGAGTTGCTAAGCCATACTTGCGAGTAGCAGCCAAGGTGCTAGCGATATTGGTCAAGTGAACCGCCGTCAGCAGGCCCGTTTTGGATGACATCGTATTGGAAAAAAAATGCACACAAATCACAATCACATCACAGAACGTTACACAAAATTGGGGAAAAAAATCGATATGCGTTATTCTACGCTAGTAGCTAACGAATACCGACTGTTATCACCAGTTCTGGCGAAACCTGTCAGAAGGGTCTAAGGCGAGACGAACACCATATCTTTTAACGTTAATTTTTCGTGTATGATCGCAGATCAACACAATCAAATTAAGCTGTATAATAAAGCAATTATTTCATATCAATGGTACTTGGGAACAATGGACGTTTGATAGAAATCAACGAAATCATTATTTCTTAAATTTTCTAGTTGAGCCTTTCTAACAAGTTTCTCCCCTGACAATAATTTCTCGACGTGAACCGCAGTTGTCAAAGTGTGTACTAAACAAGCAGGGATGCCATATTTACAGATATGTCTGTAAATTTGGTAAATTTGCAGACTTTTTATGCGACATTTAGCAGACATTTTATCTATGTTGACATCCATAATCTATGCAGACTTTTACAGACATTTGAAATATTTTCTAAATTTCGAATAAAACTATTCTCTAGAGTTCGGATTTGAAACATACAGGGATCTGAACAGTATAGTAGATACGGTAAGAAGCTTTGTTGAAAAATATTTTAAAATAGCGTAGACTGGTGAAGAAAACATTGAAAAGTTCATCCAATAACTTTATGAAATTTAGCCACTAGGAATTTTATTGAATTGCATACTTTTAGTTATTTTTAATGTATGAAATGTCATGCTTGTTGTTCTTTCATCGGGTGTATTTTGAATACGGCAGTTCTATAAGTTTCTTAACACAGCCTTATGAAACATTTTGTTGCAGATTATGGTAATCAAAATAATACGTTAAATTCATTAATTGACTTTTTCAAAAGGAATTATTCTGGTCACGGCGAGAGTTATGATTTCCATAAAAGAATAAATTATGATCTGCAAACCAAAAATCTTTTATTTGCAAACGACACAGTACCTAACTATAATTGAAGACTGCATCGTATGAATACCAAGCTGATGTTATCTGCAAAAGCCGTTGTGTTGTTTCCATTGCAATCCAGAATTGATGACAAAGATTCAGCTTGACTCAAGAAGTCTGTATATTTTTTAAATGATGCATTTTACTTGCTCTTGTGCAATGCCCAGCAGGCGTTTCATCGTATTAGGGCGGTACATTTTTCAGAAATATTGCAAACAAATAATACGCAGCACGTCCTCTGTAGAACTTTGATTTGCTCATTGAAGGGTTTCATTTATTTATAATCGTTTTGCAAGTAGCGGCTAGATGAATTATATTGTCTAGATTATTATTTAATATTGGATGATTTTTTTTTGTTACTGAGCAAGAACAGGCTTACTTTATGGAAGTTGTCAAGTACTCAACAAGGAAAGAAATATAATTTTTGATGTTTTTTTCATGGTCCAATTGTTATTATTTCATTATATTCCTCTAAGATGTTTCCCTGCATTAGATCATTATGAGAATCTTACGATATTTTTAACTGAGGTGAATATAAAAGAATCAATAGGCGTCGGTAAGAAATTCATATGAAACCTTATGAATATAAAATTACCTGCTTTTAGGATGCTTCATATAATTTATGTTTGAAGTTGTAATCCTTGAGGGAACGAATTAGCCAACTGGAGACACAATGCAGCCGAAGATAAGCAGCCTATGGTAGTGTTCGGTTTCATGCATAAGAGTTAAGGCTTATAAATACAATTTTCTTATTCATCCATCTACCACAAAAAAATACAATAAAAATACATTAATTTCCGCTGCTATTGTTACCCTGAAAATAACTGTCAAAGCGATGGTAATATTGGTTCATTGCCATTAAGTCACAACGAAAATCAAGTTTCACAACAATACAAATCATATTTGAGAAATTTACCTTAGAAAAGGGGTTGCTGAGTATTTAAACCAAGAAGCAATCAACTCTATCCGTTAACTAAACCATAAATACAAGCTTAAAAAAAATGTACAGTGACCATTCGCTAATTACAATTTCGTTAAGTGCAACGTCTTTCAGCAGCACTCTTTCAATAACACTCAATACTCCATTAAATACACGTACCCGATATAACAAAAATATTAAAAATAAAAATAAAAAATGCACCTTTTTAATACCTATCCAGTATTTTACGAGTACTAATGGCCGTCTCGGTTGAGCTCGGTTTCTGGTAGGGAGCAAGCGATTCGACGTTTAGCTTACCCGCATAACGAAAAACAATTTGCAATATAGTCGAAATTATACTTCGAATGTAAGATATATTATCACATTTTATGTTATTGTTATCGAATAGTTTGATCTCATTTTCACCATACAACCTTTACATTAACACATATTGTTAACGTTTGCCATATTGTCATTGAAAGGTGTTTCATTGTTTGCACTCGGTCTGGATTATATACCAACTATTTGGCATAGAGTAGAGCAAAAATTTTGTTCATGAAAATTGCCATTTTTTTATGGTAACCTAACTTAACCGCCTATTCAGCATATTGTTTTTTGGCCTTTTACCATCTGACATATTGTAAAAACTATAGAGGAGATTGTTAGTGTATAGTTGTCAACTATGAGGGTAAATGTCGTATCAATAACGGAAGCGGTCGTCAACAATAAGGGAAATGGTCTAGGAATGGTTTGTGATTATGCGGGTAGGTTGTTTGACAGCTAATCGATAAGATTGGATCGATTCTCTGTCAAACGGCCTAAGCCAAACGTCAAGTAGCATGCTCCTTAACAGAAACCGAGCTCAACCGAGAGCGCCATTAGTACTCGTAAAATGCTGGATACACTCCCGCGTCACTTTACTCAATTTTTGAGTACAATGGTATGCTATCTCTTTTTCTCTCACGGAAATGTAACTCAATTTTCGTTAAAAAGTGGATCAACTCAATTTTTGAGTAGATCCACTTTTTACGAAAATTGAGTAACATTTCCATGAGAGAAAAAGAGATAGCATACAATTGTACTCAAAAATTGAGTAAAGTGACGCGAGAATGTAGATAAATTGAGGAAATACAGCCCTCGACTTAAACAACAAATAGAATCTTTTTACCAAAACGTTTTATTTCATAACAGTAAGTTTTATTGCAGTGTTAAATTAATTAATTAATGAAATAATTATTTTTTAAATATTTTTTTTTAAATTTATGTAACGGAAAATTAACTCTGTAATTTATTGTTACTTCACACTCAGATTATTTTACAGAAATCTGTAAAATTTTACCAAAATCCGGTAAATTTTTTACAGATATCTGTAAAATTTCAACGAAATTCGTTAAATCGGATTACCGAACGATCAGCTGTTGAGAATTCGGTAAAACTTTACAGATTTCTGTAAAGAAATTTAAGTGTGATGGATATTTTTTGACAAAGAAAAAACTATCTGTTGAATTTATCTAATGAAAACTTAATTTTTATTTTAGAATACAAAACGAATACAAAAACTAAAAATAGAATAGAATAGAAAGACGAAAAAAAAATATAAAAAATGTGTCAGCTATGCGAATGCTTAAAATATATGAAACAATTGTATAAATTGCTTAAATTCCAAGAAATAGATGCAGGAATGTTCACATAATCATGCATACAGCGAAAATGACACAACTCGCTCTCTTATTACGTCTTTACGTTGAAAGAAGTCTTCCCGCATAATCACAAACCATTCCTAGACCATTTCCCTTATTGTTGACGACCGCTTCCGTTATTGATACGACATTTACCCTCATAGTTGACAACTATACACTAACAATCTCCTCTATAGTTTTTACAATATGTCAGATGGTAAAAGGCCAAAAAACAATATGCTGAATAGGCGGTTAAGTTAGGTTACCATAAAAAAATGGCAATTTTCATGAACAAAATTTTTGCTCTACTCTATGCCAAATAGTTGGTATATAATCCAGACCGAGTGCAAACAATGAAACACCTTTCAATGACAATATGGCAAACGTTAACAATATGTGTTAATGTAGAGGTTGTATGGTGAAAATGAGATCAAACTATTCGATAACAATAACATAAAATGTAATAATATATCTTACATTCGAAGTATAATTTCGACTATATTGCAAATTGTTTTTCGTTATGCGGGTTATTTTGCAAAAAAAAAAAAATTACAAACTTTTTCAGACATTCCCAGACATTTCAAATTTTTATCGCAGACATTTGAAAGAAATATCTGGCATCCCTATAAACAAGGGTGCACATCTATAGAGGGGTAAAAGTTTGTCGTTTGCCAAAACGTACATTTCCGGCTGATTGTAATAAACTGTTGTGAAAATCTCGAATAATTCATGTTAAGGGACTAAAAACCATTTGTAAACAATGACTTGAAATGTCGATTTCTCTTGAACTATTCGAGCTTTCTATCATTTACATATAGTTACTGACAAATCAGTCAAATTTCATGGATTCGTCATGATCATGGCTTCAACCCTGACATCTGAAAAATGTAATCAAGAATGAAATGTAAAATGTCCTCAGAAAAAGAAAGTGTATTAAAGTATATGTGCTTTATCAACTAAATTTTGAATGTTTTCAATTTAACAGATTAATTTGCCTTGAATTCAAATCACTTTCATATGCATCATACAAGAATTGAAACACCCATTTGTTTCAAACGTAATCCAATTGGATTTTTTTTATTCGAATGGATTCAATAACCTTCCCACTAAATTTTAGACCACGAATCGATTTTACCAGTTGAGAGTTTGTTTTGATGCCTCTTCGAGCGGGCTTTTTAAATTTGCCATCAGTTTCGCGATTTTTGTTTGCCCAATAAATTCAATTCGTAGATATGCCTTCGGCAATGCCCTACACGGATGTACATCGAGCGTTTCTGCAAGCCGTCTCCCAGCACGGCACGATGAGTGCGAAGCAGGCCTACAAAGCTTTGCTGGCCATATATGCCAAATGTAAGTTTTCCGATCCTTGAATTGTAAACAAATCACCTTTCAAACAATCCATTTCATTTCAGACCACGACGGCGAAGAGATTCCCACGGAAGAGCAGGTCCCGGAAGTGGTGAGCTTGATCAACGGTAAACTGTACCGGTACGATCAGAAAATCAACTTCGTCCATTACGACCCGGCCGATATGGATTTCTACGTGTTTTGCAATCTGATCGAGTCGCCACTTGACCGGTTGCAGAACAACTACACCGAGTCGGAGTTGGGACTGTTTCGCCTAATCCTGCGGGAACTGGCGGGTAACGAGGAGAACAAACTGAAACCGATCGTTTGCCTCAACCTTACGTCCCAAATCCAGGGCAAGCCGCTGAGTAAGGTTCGCGCCGAAGAGCTGCTAGAGGAATGGGAAAAACAGGGATACCTTGTCCAACTGGATGGGATGTGGTACTTTGGGCCGAAAACAATTGGCGAGTTCGATCGGTACTTGTTGTCAAACTATCCCGATGATATTCAACGGTGTAAGCTGTGCAAGGAGTCAGTGTTCTATGTATGGTTTTAAATGGTTCGATTTGCGAAGGAGAAATTAATTATTCGTTATTTTTTGCAGGGCGTTAAATGTGATAAGTGTCCGGAATCGTTCCACAAGGACTGCATGAAGAAGTATTTGAGGCGATTGACGACTTGCCCCGGTTGCAAAGGGTTGTGGTCCACTCCCGTTTAGTGTCGGTTGATGCAAGTTTTAAATGTATTTGTGTCGTTTTACAATTGTGTTATAGGCTTGAATATAAGTTGGTTTTTGGTTTTTAACAAGTCCATTGAATGTGAATATGATGACCCAAAATCTAAACAGAGGGCATAGAGGCTACCTGCTTAGATTGATTATCTTTATCTACGTGCCTTTCTTTAATTATCCACATCATGAAACTCTTTACCGCTGCATTTTTCGGATTGGGTAGAGTAATAACCTTTCTTTTCTTTTTTTAATCAATTCGTTTATTTGTTGGGCTCAGGCGTGTGTAAAACTTTGCGAAGCCGATATTCAATATTGTTATTAACATTTCAGCGCCAACATTAGATTAGGGCGAATTTGCTTTTGTAAACAATGGCTTTCGTAGTCATTTTCTCTTGAACAAAAGGTCACAAATACATATTAAGCACTCTTTGAGGCAGAGGAGCTTTATCTCTATCCGCTGATATATTCAATATGAGGAAACTGTATTCAACTTCCGATAAATTCTAGACAAAATAGTCAAAAGGTCGAAAGTAACATTAGTAAACAATGACTTCTAGCGTATTTTTCTGGGATCTGCTTGCTCGCACGAACCAAATAGCACCAGAAATAGATACAAGGAGTTATTACCTTCCCGTTGGTAGTGGATGTAGATCTTAACAACCTGGCATTTCCAGGAAATTTACGTTTTAAGTCATTGTTTACAAATGTTACTTTCGACCTATTGACGATTTTGTCTAGAATTAGCAGACAAATTTGTTTACAAAAGCAGATTCGCCCTAATCAAATGTTGGCGCTGATTTGTTTTATTTTTCGATTTAAGGTGGGGTGTCAATTCTGGATCAACAATAGAAAAGGGCCCATCAACATTTGTAAACAGCCCGTTTTCTCGCAAGCCCGTTTTCTCTGAGCCCGTTTTCTCGCAAGCCGCTGGCTACACACACAAACCAACAGAATCATCGTATAGGGGAAACTTTCCCCTACATGATTATGGTATTCGTTTGCGTGGGTGGCCTACGCTTTATGAGGAAATAGGCTCAGTAGTGTTTGTTTACAAAATGTTGATGAGGCCCTTTTCTATTGTTGCTCCATAATTACTCGTGGCTAGCTCATCGTTCACATCATCGTTTGGAAGGGGCTTGGCAGGTAACTTATTCAAGGTATTAGTCGAGTTAGTGCTATTCATGGTTGCGGCATCTACCAAATCCTCGGTCCCTGTTGTCCGTTTCAGGTGCAAAGCCGCAGATGGGTGACCACAGGTTGCTGGGCAGGTACAAGTAGCACGGAACAATATAATAACCTCTTTCATCAGATATTGAACACAATGTTGGAAAATCCATCACCCTGTCCAAGTTCTCGGTGAGATTCATACGAACTGAATTGTTCGCCTGAAATCTTCACGCAGTTTTGCACACCTTCCATCGTTATTCCAATCATTCTTGCGAGCTTTCCGGGGAAGCCGTTTTCAAACAACAGGCTACAAGGATGTCGTCCACAAAGATAATGATGAACGATTGCTGGCCATTTCTTGTCCGAACGTAGAGACATGCGTCGGCCGATGATTGCACGGATTCAGCTTGCTTGAACACGTCGTCAATCATTTTGTTCCAGACTCGAGCCGCTTGTCGTACAGACTTCGCTTGAGACGGCACACACCGGCTGGGTTCCCGGTCTGAAAACCAGGGGGCTGCTTCATAAATACTTCTTCACCCAACGAACCATACAAGTACGCAGTCTTGATGTCCACATGCTTGATGTAGAGATTTCGTTCAGCTGCCACGGTCAGCAATGCGCGGAAAGTGACTTGCCTAGCCACCGGCGCAAAGACCTTGTCAAAATCTGCTCCGTACTTTTGCGAGTACCCTTGGGCTACTAACCTACCGGCTTCCTTCCATGCCAGAGCTCGAAAGGCGTTGTAGGGACCGACTTCGAAAGTAGAATGTTTTGCAAGTAAACGGCAGTACTTACCGCCTCAGCTCAGTAGTAATCGGGAAATTTGGCTCCGAACAGCATGCACCGGCTCATCTCGATCAGGTACCGGTTCTTCCTTTCTGCGACGCCATTCTGCTGAGGAGAGTAACTTGCGGTAAACTGTGCTTGAATGCCTTCTTGTTTGTAGAACATCCTCAGCTCACTTCCCGTATATTCGCCACCTTGGTCGCTTCTGACCACTTTCGGCGGCCGTCCAAACTGCGTCTTCATCATGGCCACGTACTCCATTATCTTCTCGGGAACTTCATCCTTCTTTCGCAATAGATACAGGACACAGATTCTGCTGTAGTCATCGATGACGGTCATGAAATAGCGATAACCGGACACAGACACGTTCTCCACAGGACCGCAAACATCGGTGTGCACAAAATCGAGGACTGCACAGGACTTCCTCTCCATCGACTGCGGGAACGGTTTCCTGCTCATTTTTGCCTTCTGGCAGCAATCGCACCCCTCTCGCACTACACAATCGTACATCTTCAGTCCGTCCACCAGATTCTTCTGCATCATCTCACCGAGAGCGTTGAGGTCACGATGTCCAAAGCGCCGATGCCACACAGTCTACATTGTGGTGATCTCTTGCCGCCATCAACACTTCCTTCGTTGTTCGTACCTTGTAGAGTTCGCCAGTCTTGACTGCGGCCGCTGCTATGTGGCCACCAACGAGAATCCGGCACCCTTCTTCGTTGAACATCACCCTGGCTCCTTTTTCCACCAGCTTCGGTACAGACAGCAGGTTGATCTCCAAACTTGGTACAAACAGTACGTTGCTAAGGGCAACCGTGGTCGTTTTTCTGTTGTCATGGTAACACAACAACCGTCCAGAACCGACACCTTCCATCTTTGCGATTTTTCCATCGGCCAGGCTGACCGATTTCACGGGGCTTTCGACGATTTCGTTGAAAAATTCTCGCTCGCGCACATGTGCCAGGAAGCTCCCGAATCCACAATCCACTCACCAGAATCAGCTTGCGCTCCAGCCATCAGAGCAAACGTAACGGATTTCGCTTCACTGCGAGCAGCTTTTGCTTTCGGCGATCGACCTATTTCCGCTTCCGTCTCATTGGCGTACAGTTTGTATTCCTTCTGCTGGCCACTTTTCTTGTAGAAATGGCACACCAACGGCTTTTTTTTCTTCGCAAAATTTGCCTTCATCGCTGAATCCGACGGTCCACGATCACGTTTCGCCACTTCGTCCAACAGCCTACCTTTGACTAACTCCAATTTCAGCTCATCGTCGCAACGGCTCTCCAGGGCCGTCGTGAGCGTGTCGAAAGAATCGGGGAGGCTCTTGGCACCAGCGCAACCGCCAGTGGTTCGCCTAGGTCCAGTCCAGCGCACGACAGCTTCGCAAATAGTTCTTCCAATTCGAACAAATGGCTCTGCATGTCGTCCCCGTCCTTGTACGTTTTGTTGCAGATCCTCTTCAGAACCGCAACTTTCGAGCAGAGGGACGGCTTCTCGTGGTGCTTCTTGAGGTTCTCCTCAAGCTTCCTTGACCGTCTTCGTGTCGCGTAACAGGGCAAGTTGCTGATCCTCAACGAGCAGCGCAATCGTCGCTTCGCTTTGCGGTCCCCGCCCTTCCATGCGTCCGTCAACGGTACCGGAGCTTGATCCTCGATGTACTTCCACATGTCCTCGCGAGTCAGCAGTATTTTCGCCTTGAATTTCCACACCGAGTAGTTGGAACTGTTCAGTTTCACGATCGAAACCTTGCTTCCTTCCATGGCGTTTCCAGAAACTTTTGTCAGCAGTGAAAAAAATCTTTGTTCTTCAAACAACTTCAAGCGTTGCTAGGCTACGGTTATCTGGGCCCATAACCTATTGGGGATTCGGAGGGCAAGTAAAGTTCGACTGAACTGATTAGCGATTGACTAAAGACTAAATTTATTTGCATGAATCAATCAATACAATTATTCATAGGTTGCTTCGATTCGGAACCTCTAACATAAACAAGCTCCCTGAACTGTCAAAACTGCATTGTTGACGCCTTCGTGTAATGATCTCAGGCCATTGACAAGCCTATATCAAAAGCAGTGATTGACAATAGACAGGATGTCCTGCACGGTAAATCTGAGAAACTCATTTTATGAATATGTGTTGCACATTTTCAAGATTATAGTTCATACGTCAAAAAGTGACTAGTTTTTATACACGTATGAAGAGTACTTTTTACGCCTTTTCAAGTATGTCAACGGCGACAGAAAAATGCGTAAAAAGTAGGCACCACCGAGAAAAGAAAATTAACTCTGCTCGTAACTTGATGCTGACGCCATTTTCAAATAAGCATTTATTTGATAAGCGCAGTATTTAAGTTCCGGAATTGTTTTAGGCTGTCTTTATATAAATTTTTTAGGAATTATCCAATAAATTGGATACAGACACATATGTGAAATTGACAGGTAAGTTAAACATTTGCTATTGGCAGTAATTACAAATGTTTTACATTATTTGAAAAAAAACAGGTCTCCCATGCCCTGAGGTCGAATGCAACTATTAGGAATACATTTCTAGGGACGAATCATTAAGCTTGGGACCGAGTTGGGACCGATGTGCTGGTACTTACTAAGTCAAAAGCTATATCCATTTTCATCGTGACTAAAAAATGCGTAAGTCAATTTCTGTGCTTAACCTCTACACAGGTTGTTGTTATTTTTTTATTGTCAATTAATAAACATGACTGTGTAATCGGTAAATGTTTTTTTCACTTTCGAATTTGAAATACGGAATTGAGCCATTTTCACCAAAAATTGGAGCAATATTTATTTCCCGAAAAACGTAAAAAGTACACATCTTCTACACACAAAAAATAAATATTGTATTATTAAAAGCTTAGCACTTTACTTCTGAAAAGAGTTTATTTTTCATTAAATTAAAAGTAAAATCATCTACTGCGAAAGTTTTGTGTTTGAATTGAAAATATATTTTTTCGGTTCAGTGTGTAAATTTAAAAGTATGTTCTTTTACCATGAAAATTGTAGAACTGTCAAATCCACCAACACAAAGGAAGTCGTCGTATGGATTTTTGACGTAGGACTACGTCTTTGTTTTCAATACTGGGGTACAGTTTAAAAAAATATCTATTGCGACCGTCACGAAATGTGGTCAGGTTTCGAGCGTTAATATCTCAGTTGTTTCTCCATAAAATTACTAAATTTTTGCACCAATCGATCGAAAATATTTCTACGCATCGATTCTAATAATGAAAACTATTGATTTTTAACACTAAACTATTTAAAATAACGCAAAATAAGGTGGTGTCTTATAATGTCGATTTTTCAGAGTAAATGTACCAAATACACTGTACTTCCTAGCACAGATTTCATATTTAAGCAACGAACGTCTCCTAGGCAGCCACGAAGGTTATCAAACAAGTTGAGTATTTCGGTAGTCGTGGAGCTGTGCAGTGGCGTAGTAGCGCCACTAAATCCGTTCTTTTCAGGACGACCAAATCAGTTTACTAACTAAAGAGTTTGGTTGAATTTATCTATTGTGCTGTTTGTAATTCAATTACGGCGTCACGGCTGAACATGGCATTCATTAAACGTCGCTTCCCCGATTATATTATCACAAAACGACGAACAACTAACGAACGAAAGTCTAGAAGGGATAATTCGAGCCAAACTGCAACACATCAGAGACCGACCATGTGGTGGAGTTCACCATTGTTCGTAGTTATGCATAGCGGATTAGTTGCTGGCAGTGGCTAGCAAATAAGGAAAATTTTTGTTAAGAAAATCATCCGCTAGCGTGCTCTAATTAAAACTAATTATTGTGGCACAATGACTAAAGTTCGTCCCCTTTGATGCAATTTGTATCACATTGCCTTCGTTAGTACCGCCTTCTTTTGTGCAATAGCATCCAACGCCATAACATACCAGCTCTTAGCTGAAATTTTGACTCAGTCTTACAACAGTCGTAGAGCTGTGCAGTGGCTGTTGCAACATAGTTTGCGGCAGCAAGCACCCTGGATGGTGCACTGGCGAGTAGTCGTTGCTCACACTCCTGCTTTACTTTAACTCAATTTTGAGTACTAATGCTATATCTTTTCTCTCTCGGATAGGTTACTCAATTTTCGTTAAAAAGTGGATCAACTCGATTTTTGATTAGATCCACTTCTTACGAAAATTGAGTAACATTTCCGTGAGAGAAAAGATATAGCATATAATTGTTCTCAAAAATTAAGTAAAGTGAAGCGGAGTGCATAGAGCCGTTGATACAGTTGGCTGTTGGTGCCGATGCTCCCGTCAACCTCGCTGAGAGAGACATGGCTGCTGAAGCCTACGAGTTGGCGTGAAAAAGCCGCCCGTGAAGAGACAAACAACCCTAGGGGAGACAAACAACCCTAGGGGATCGCAAACTATTACTCCATCGTCAATTAAATCCGTCCTTTCAGGACGACCAAATCAGTTTATTAACTAAAGAGTTTGTTTAGTTGATTTTTTCTTTGTCGGTTTGTAGTTCAATTACCGCGTCACGGCTGAAAATAGCATTCATTAAACGCCGCGTCCCGGAGTATATCATAAAACCGTTGAACAACAATCGAACAAAATTATAGAAGGGATAATTCGAGCCGAATTGTGACACGTCAATGACCGACTATGTGGTTGAGTTCGTTTTAGTTCCTAGTTATGCATAGCGGATTAGTTGCTGGCAGTGGCTAGCAAATTAGGAACATTTCTGTTAAGAAAATCATCCACTAGCGTGGACTTATTAAAACTAATTATGTGGCGCACTAACTGAAGTTCGTTCCCTTGATGCAATTAGTATCACATTGACTTCGTTGAATGAAAATTTGATTCAGTTTTACGGTAGTTGTAGTGCTGTGCAGAGCAAAATGTGCTGTAGCAGCGCAGTAGGCGTGCGACCACACTGGAGTATGCACTGGCGAGCAGTCGTTATCCAGAGAAGTTGGTGCAGTTGGCTGCTTGGGCCGATGCTCCCGTCAACCTCGCTGAGAGACATAAGGCTGCTTAGCCTACGAGTTGATGGGAAAAGCCGCCCGTGACAACAACGGGACAAGAATCATCCCACGTCACCTGCAGATGGCCACCCGCACCGACGAGGAGGTGAACTAAGAACACCAAGAAGAAGCCCCAAGTTAAACCGTGAATAATGTTTCTCCCCCATCAACTATATCCGTCCTTTTCAGTACGACCAAATCAGTTTGCTTATTGAAGAGTTTGTTTGGTTGAATATTTCTTTTGTGCTGTTTGAAATTTCATTCATTCGATAGGAATCAAATAATTTTGAGAATGTCCAACTAAAATGTCGGAGCATACATATGGCTGCAAAGTATGTGGTTCTACCATCGTAGAAAATACAACTAGGGCCGTATCATTATTAAAACCAAACGGTCCTTTTTAGGGCCACCAAATGCAATCTAAAGAGCTAACATTATAATTTTCTTACATATTCACTTCCCAATACTGTTCTATCGTTCATTTAGCACTATTTCGACCCAGACGTCTATCGGCAATAATAGACTTTGAATTCCCAAACAGACCACAACCATCTACAGCGCAATAAGGATAATGATTTTCAGGTGGTCGATCATATCAACACAATCTGCTCTTATGGTGCATTCTCGCTTCATCATCTCGGAAGGCAAACAGTGAAGCATTTTAACCCGATACTGTCGTTTCCTCCAAAGCAATAAGCATTATAAACAGCTTCATAAATGACATTTCCGAGCGGATTGAGAGCGTAGCTGCCCGACTAACTTAAATCAATTGGCGGATGTCCCTGACGTCTCTGGAAATTCAAACCACCTGTCTCTGGAAATTCAAATGCTGCCGAGAGAGCCAAACACGAGGTTTTAGAGCGAACCGAAGCCAAGATCAAGTAAACCAGCTTCATGGCGAAATAAGGCGGTGTTAGTAGCTGTTCCCTCGAACCCAAAATGGCCCTTTTTAGGGCCAACAAAACAACTGGAATGCTGAAAGCTGGGTTTCGGGGTGGTTGATTGAAGTGTTTTAGCCCATTGGGTTCTTCAGCTTTGTTTAATTTTATGTTTTTGATGTGTTTAAAGTGTTTATGTTTTACATGAAATTTTCAGTTCAGCCCTTGGGGCATTGTTTGTTAAAATTTGATAACCTATGTATGAATTTAGATACCAAGACAGGCTATATCAAATATTTAAGGTTGTAGTGCGAAATGTTTACTGTATGGGAATTCGATATCGAACGAAACAAATTTCAGCCACTCTTAAACAAACAAGCGATCTAGATTGCACAATGCTTCGTAGTCCTACGTCAACTTTGCGTACAACCCATTGGGCTGTCCCTTCTAGTTTTTTCTCTGTTGTCAAGTAATACAAAAGCTTTACATTCAAAATGTTCTTCGCCCCAATGAATCGCTTATCAGGAAAGTTCACAAACTTTCAGCGTTATTAGGTTCCGAACAGACCATGCAAACGGAATATGCCATGTCACTGATAATAATTCCATCTTTTTTTTTGCAGCGGTGCCACAAGCGACGACGAGCGGCAGCAGATGCTGGCTCAGGTGCATTCGGAAGATATGGGGAAAATCTTTCGACTTGGATCTTCCGGGATGGAAACATTGGTGATTGAACAACGCCAACCTCCGGTCGCTATGAAAGTTTTAATAATTCATTTGAAAATTAAAACCCTTTTTTTAAATTATTTGTTCTTTCAATTCGAGTTTCAATCAAAACAGCATACATTCATTTTGATTGCACAATACTTTCTAGTTGAAAGTTCATTTTCAAATAATAGTAATTTACTCTCATTTTCAAATATGCCGCGGAGTGGATTTGACAGTTCTACAATTCATCTGAAAAGAAAACTTTTTATGTTAAAAGTATTTTTACAGCATACTTTTATTTTAATTGCACGACACTTTCTGGATGAAAGTTTATTTTGGAATAAAAATAATTGGCTTTTATTTTCAACGATGCTACGGTTTCGATTTGACAGTTCTACAATTAGTTTTAAAAATTTCAACTTTTAAATGTAGAGCAGCAAAATTTTGAATTGACGGTTTGAAGGTTTTGGTTTCGAAAGTAAACCGCTTTCTACGAAAAAGAACCAACGCAACTTTTCAATTTTAGCAATGGTTTTTTTAATTTTAATAATCATTATTCTTTGTGTGTAGGTTATTAAAAGGATTAAAAAGTATGCATTTTCAAAAGGAGTAAAAAGTATGCATGTTTTAGTTTTCAAAAGAAGTAAAGAGTATGAATTATTTAGTTTTTAAAAGGAGTAAAAAGTATTAACATTTTGAAGTTTATTCAGTTTACGCTAAGGAGAGTAAAGGCTCAAACGCAGTGTTAACGGCGACGGCAGCGGAAGAGCCCAATCTGAATGAACCTGCTTGTCGGATAGAAAACTGATTAGATCCAAGTTGATTCCAATTGGACATATCGACGGCATTTGCGACAACTGTCAAACTTGCCGTTTCCGTTCCGTTTCCGTCCACATTACGTTTGGGCCTTAAAAGTAATATTCTCGTTGCAGTTGAAAATCGGAAAAATCACTCGCGCAAATCAATATAATTGCTTTTCCGTATGGCAACAAAGTGTCGCATCTAGTGCGCTGTGTAGCACATCAGATGCGCAGTACAGCGCACTAAATGCGCCACAATTCAATCGTACAGAACGAGAGAAAAACCATTTGGCGCCAGTGAGTTATTCCGGTTTTCAGTTGCAACAATAATATACTCCTTTTTGGCGTAGTCCCAGTTTCCCTCCAAAGAGCATACTTTATAGTCATAAGAGCGTAAATAAAGATTACCGTGTGGGCCCAAATTGATTTGGGCCCGCTGTCAGCTGTCAAATAGAAGTCGAATCATTTGTTTTGGTTGTTTGTTTTGATGTGAAATACCACAGAAAGCGATCTTTCTGCTTTGTATGACGTGCACAACGAAAACGAGCAACAACAGACACAACTTACAATGTTGACATTATTTTGACAGCTGAGCTTGCTGAGATGTTGTCTACGTGAAAAAGTGGTCCTTGTCATACTCTGAAAAAAATTCTCTCGTTATACCGACAATTAAATCATAGTCAGGATGACTATTGCATATAATGGGTACAATAACCATGAAAATGGTGGAATTTACCCAAGTAACCACAAGCATTATATTATTGCACTTATCCAACCCAAAATCAACATCGGTAATGCGGAATCGCATCAATTCAACAGTTGTCAAGTAATGAAGCGTTATATCAGCTTAATAATGTAGTGATGCATTACCAATGCAATAATGCTACTTTAGCAATGTCTTATGGCACTACAAAAGATATAGCATTAGTTCGATCTTAGTGGGGCCCTTTTCAGCTTTAATCCAACTTCAATGATGCACTAGACGTAATACATATGCCCTATATATGCATGCTATTACAGCCTCGTAGTTACTTGGGTACCACGTTCATGGCATTTTTGACTATAATCATGGTAACAAGGACTATTCCGACATTATGGCAAATGTTGGATCAACTATTTTTAATGGTCTTTTTGACCATGATCATAGTCGGTTTAAAATCACTATACTGCAATAGTCATCCTATAGGGTTATAACCCCCAATAATGGTAAAATTTACTATCAAATTCGTCTCTGTGTGTATTCTCGTTGCAGTTGAAAACCGGAAAAATCACTCACGCAAATCAATATAACTGCTTTTCCGTATGGCAACAAAGTGTCGCATCTAGTGCGCTGTGTAGTGAATCAGATGCACTGTACAGCGCACTAAATGCGCCACAATTCAATCGTACAGAACGAGAGAAAACCCATTTGGCGCCAGTGGGTTATTCCGGGTTTCAATTGCAACGATAATACATTATTTCCAGTAAAAAAAGATTTTTTTTTTTACTTATTTATTTTCCGTCGGCCTATTTCCACACATGGTGAATCACCGACGCCAGGGAGACGACTCCACCACCTGGACCCAACCTAACGACTCATGACTATGAACCGGGACCAACGGCTTTACTTCCCTTCCGAAGGAAGACGTGACCAAGATTTTTTTGCCTCAGAAAAACCACCGACGTCGACTAGGATTGAACCCAGACCCACTGGGGTGCCACCAGTAGCAGTCACGCTTACCACTACACCACCGACGCCGGCAAGATGTATAGTTGCTGATATCAAGATACTCTATATCACGTAATATAGGCAGTAGTGTGAACGTACTATTATGCCTTGTTCAGACTAGGGCGTTGTAACATAATACAAGGGTGTTATAAAAACTATTAACACGAAAAACGTCATCAAGATAGTCTTGTATCATGTTACAACTCCGTAGTCTGAACAAGACATTAGGCTGAATTCAGCTCTGTTCATTCCATCAAGCGGGATAGACACGATAGTGTGCGTGCGTTGAATGTCACTAATATTTTAGCACGAACAGTGCGTTTCCTAACCTAAAACCTTTCATACATAATTAGTACTAGAATTCTACAACTCGGAACTTAATAACCGGAAATCACTAGTTTCTATCGAAGTTTCAGCATTAATGAAAATGATTTCTGCATATTCGAATGTTCACCGCGCGTTGCTGCAATCCTGCGTTCTTCACAGCATAATCACGACTAACCAGGCCCTCAAAGTTCTCACTCACCTGATCGCCAAGTGTAAGTAGCCTTCAAATATCATCTTTTGAGCCAACATTATCTTATTTACAATCCGCAGTTGCACCCAACGAACAACCACCGACTGAAGATCGTCTGCTGGAAATCATTGTAGAGATCAATGCCCGAATCAGTCGCTACGAGCAACGCCTGGTGCGACTCGAGTACGACCCCACTCTGACGACCTACTTCATTTTCACCAACCTTTCCGACACTCCGCTGGATCGGCTGCAAACCACCTATCCGGAAGCAGAACTAAACTTCTTCCGCCTGATTCTGCACGGGTTGGCGCGCAAGGAAGATCATCGAATGGAGCAGATTGAATCTTTGAATCTAACCGCCAAACTCGAAACCGGTCGGATCTTGTCGAAAAGTCGAGCGGAAGCTCTAATTAACGAGTGGCAATCCGTTGGCTATTTGGCACTGGAAAGGGACAAAATCGGATTCGGTCCGCGGACGATGGTGGAGTTCGATCGGTATCTGGCAAACCACTTTCGGGATGAGGTGCATCATTGCCGGCTGTGCAAGGAGGTTCTGTTCTATGTAAGGGGCGGAGTTTTTGGGTTTCACAAACATTTGTTAGTTCTAATTTTGGTTTGTTTTGCCTTTCAGGGCACAAAGTGCACGGAGTGTACGGAGGTGGTGCACGATGCGTGTTTAAGGAAGTACCTACAGAGGTTGAAGACATGCCCCGCCTGCAAGAAGCCGTGGAAAAGTTCACTCAAGTGAAGTGGTTTCTTATGGGCACGAATGCTGATCTTCCATCGAAGAAAGTTTCTTATTGATTTGCGTGTTGTTTAAATTTCACTTATTACATTTGTGTAATAAACCACTTTATGATTAAATGTTTGCAGTTATTTCAACCATTTTACAAGAGGCAACAAGTAAAACTGATTAAGGAAGGCAAAAAAGCTCGATTTAGAAGGTAAAAATAAGCAGGCAAGCGGGCAACTCATCGATGCCCGAAAAACGGATGAGAAAATCATCCGGTTCATAATAAACAACCACTGGCGCCATCTGTCGAAGCGTGTGATTGAATCGTAGCGAATAATCTAGCAACCCTTTATTTTGCGGCTAGAGCCGGAGATCATCCGGATAAGGATAACTTTTTGAATTTATTTTTCATGTTGGCCTAACGAACAATGTTTTTTTTTCCGAAAATTTCTGTCTGTCTGTATTTTTTTTTATAATAAGGTAAAAAAAAGCTTCAAAACCCTGGCCTGCGGTGTAATTGGCACTGTGTGGGACTCACTCAAGCGGTAAAAGGACTCGCTTCCGTGCTTAACCCATACAAGTCATTCCTTATTTCTCTTTGCCGTTTCCCCCCGGGACCCCAATGAAGCGACCACTTCAGGGGTCGGTTTTGCTCATGCGCCTCTCTGTTGTCTTGGCTCTTCCGACTTTTGCTATTATTCTGTGCTGCTTTATGTACCCATCGAGACATGTACCGGCCGTCATAACGTTCCCCTACTTCACAGTCACCCTCGTGGGACACCGACGCTGCTTGACCGCTGATGTTCCCTCCATTCACGCAGCAACTCAGTCATAATTTGCGTCACCACACTATTAAAGGCATTCCAGGTGCTCTCCTTTCGACACATTTCCTCGATGATGTTCTCCGTATTAAGCACTGGCATCTCTCTCCGAATTTCCTCAAACCTTGGGCAATCAAAGATCACGTGCTCCGGAGTTTCTTCTGCGTGTCCAAACCGATGCAGACACTTTCTGAAGCATCCATGACCAGACAGGAACAGTGTCCAGTGAAAGTTAAGGTGAAACTGGAGGCAGCGATGGCTTCCCAGCTAGCACTATTAAAGGCATTCTTGACGTCTTTCGTTATCACCGCACAATATCGATTACCTCTCCTTTGCTGCTTGAGTGCCTTATACGCACTGTCGACGACAATCCGAATTGTATCCACCGTTGACCTTCCTTTCCGTAACCCGAATTGGTTTGTTGACAAGCCATGCTAGCTCTCCTTCATCAACCTGTTTAGGATGATCTTTTCCAAAAGCTTGCAAAGTACATCCAACAAGCATATGGGTCGATACGATGCTGGATCCCCTGGCGTCTTTCCTGGCTTTGGCAGTAGCACCAGCTTCTGAATCTTCCACCTGTCTGGAAATCTCCCCTCTTATAGACAATTCTGCAACACACTCCTAAAAATGTCTGTAGCGCCGCTTTCAATGCTACGTTGGGAATTCCATCCAGACCCGGAGCTTTGTTCACCTTCAGCCCTTTTGCCACTGACAAGAGCTCATCGTTGGAGACTCGTGTACCACCAGTTGCTGTTGCTACTTCATTGCCGTACGGTGTCGGTGGCCGACATCTCGGCACAGTTCTTCGAAACAGCTGGACTTTCTTCTCCGTACTTCTAGTTTTAATGCGGTTCGGGCCGCCCGGAATGCCACCCTACGCTCTTCTCTATCCGCTTCCGTTTTTGCTCGCTGAACTCGTCTTCTGGCTTTGAGACAACTAGCACGAAGGCTACTGAGTGCCTCGTTCCACCAGTATACTGGGCGCCGTTCGTTTCTTGGCTTCAACTTCCTCGGCATGGTGGTATCACATGCCGCAGTCAGCCATGTTGGTGTACTCCTAGCTCACTCTTCAATACATGTTTCTTATCAGCGATGGGCTGCGAAAAGTAACGTCGATAATGGAGTCACGACAATGTCTGCAAAAAGTGCTAACGGTGCCTTCATTGACCAGCTGAACCCCCAACTTTACCAGCGCTTCCAGAAGGTTGAGCAAACATGCGTTTATACATCTGCTACCCCACTCTTCTGCCCAAGCACTAAAGTCTCCTGCGATGATGACAGGTCCGGTAAGTTCGTCCAACATCTAGTGAAATTGTTCCGCCGTCCATCGAGGTGGTGCGTAGCAGCTGCATATAAAGATTCCATTGATTTTGACTATCACGAAACTTTCATGCGTGCTTGAAAACCACTTCTTGGTTAGGATACCTACCCATAACATGTATGGCAGCCATTCCAGCTCTATCTAGCACCCACTTGCCGCTATCCGAGAGTACTTGATACGGCCCTGCAATGATTGCAACATCGCACATAGTTTCCGTTGTTGACTGCCGCAACAGTTGCTGCGCGATGTCGCAATGGTTTAGATTTATCTGGATTGTCTCGATTATTGTTGGCTCACCCTCACTTTTTGATACACCGGGGATTTGTAGTCTGTCTGTCTGTCTGTCTGTCTGTCTGTCTGTCTGTCTGTCTGTCTGTCTGTCTGTCTGTCTGTCTGTCTGTCTGTCTGTCTGTCTGTCTGTCTGTCTGTCTGTCTGTCTGTCTGTCTGTCTGTCTGTCTGTCTGTCTGTCCTGTCTGTCTGTCTGTCTGTCTGTCTGTCTGTCTGTCTGTCTGTCTGTCTGTCTGTCTGTCTGTCTGTCTGTCTGTCTGTCTGTCTGTCTGTCTGTCTGTCTGTCCTGTCTGTCTGTCTGTCTGCCGTCTGTCTGTCCTGTCTGTCTGTCTGTCTGTCTGTCTGTCTGTCTGTCTGTCTGTCTGTCTGTCTGTCTGTCTGTCTGTCTGTCTGTCTGTCTGTCTGTCTGTCTGTCTGTCTGTCTGTCTGTCTGTCTGTCTGTCTGTCTGTCTGTCTGTCTGTCTCAACCTTATAGACTCGAAACTTGTAACTATCGGCGGGAAATTTTTCATGGAGGGGTTTTTTTTGCCCGAGAAGGTTCTTAAGATAGTTGGAGACTCCTACCTCTACAAAAGAGGGCTCCTGGTGGGAGTTTTCGGAGGCAAGAAATGTTTCTATTGTAGTTTTAGACCTACTTTTTGAAAGGGGGGGGGGGCGGTGATTCGAGATACCTTCTCTTTCTGAAAGGGGGGGTTCTCATACAAATGAAACACACATTTCTGCATTACTCGAGAACTAATCAAGCAAATGGAACCAAATTTGGCAGGTGGAGGTTTTAGATGGAAAAATGTTTCTATGGTGTGTATAATTGGTGTGTATAATTCGAAAACAAATCAAGCAAAGGGAATCAAATTTAGCAGATAAAGGATTTTGAAGGCAAGAAATTTTTCTGTCGTGGTTTGGGCACAGACAACAGACATCCAGGCTCGAACATTTTTTTAACAATTTACTGTGTAAATTTTTAAAAGCAAACCGTTGGAAAATCAGCGCCGCCTAGTCCAGGTTTAACCAAACTAAAATTGACAGGCTATCAAATCACAAGGCGTGTAGGTGGCGCCATCAACATACGAATCACCAAAACTAACGGAAACAAGCTGTAATTTTAAAATGGAGGGCACTCTAGCTTAGATGTCTGTTCTCTGTGGTTTAGGTCCTCTCCTCCCTATGAGAGGGCAAGGGAGGCGGTGCTTAAATACAAATGAAACACAATTTCCTGCATAACTCGAGAACATATCAAGCAAATGGAACCAAATTTGGCATGTGAGTGGTTTTGAAGGCAATGCACAGTGGGCAAGAACTGATGTAAACTAAGGAAAAAATCTCTAACTTTTGTCGCTTTTAAGCACGACATATAAAACAACCTCTATTTGGTTCTCCAGGAAATTTCACATTAGACTAGTCCTATTTGGTTGATCTTGGTTGCTCTTCGTGCAAAGATGTGTAAAAATTATTAAAAATTAAAGGGGAAGTGGGGTAAAATCAGCCATATCATCGTTCACGGAGCTGTGCGGTAAACAACCGGTATTCGATTTTCCAAGAAATTTCACATTGGACTAGTCCTATTCTGTTGATCTTGAGCGACTCCTACACAGAAAATATTCTTGTAGTAAAAATTACCATTTTACCCGACTATGCCTATCTTTAAAACTACCATGAAATTTCAGTCAAATTTTCTACGTTTATAGTAAAACCTTCAACATTTGTGGTATATTTGACAGACTTCATATTGATATCAACCGTACCATGGTTGATCTAATCGCAGGCATGGTAAAATCAAACGCATTTATAGTCGGCTGAAAATTGTTGGTGTTTGCACTTAATTTAACCCTCGAAATGGTAGTTTCTACAGCGTTTTTTTTGCGTGTATACATTATTCAATAACATAAAGGGAAGTGGGGTAAAACCAGCCATATATTTGTTCACAGAGCCATGCGGTGAATGAAATAACTTCTATTCGATTCTTCAGGATATTTTACATAGGACTAGCTTTATTTGGTTGATCTTGAGGCTCTCCGTGCAAAGATGTATATAAATTATTCAATAATATAAGGGAAAGTGGGGTAAAATAAGCTCTATAACTCCACAACCATATCGGTGCGGTGATTGAAACTAGTTGCATTCGATTCCCCAGACAATTTCCAAGCAGAAACGGCCATGTTTACAAGCCGCGCTTAAAAGCGACAAAAGTTACAGATTTTGCCTTAGTTTTCATCAGTTCTTGCCCACTGTGCAATGATTGTATTGTGATTTGAGACCACTCCCTCCTCTGCAATGGGGGCTCCCATACAAATGCAAGACAACTTTCAACCAAAAATGAGAATTATCCATGTTACTAAAACACAAAACGTGTATTTCTCGGGTAAGACCTGCTTAGTCAAGAGAAAACTATTTCCGAAAAACAACCATAACCGTGCCAGTTCTAATAAATTTTCATTCATCTAGTTGCAAGCGTAGCAGCGCTCGCACCGTGTTCAGCTAGTATATAGATAAAAGTAAACAATTCCTACCACTCAATCAGCCATAAGTTGAAAATTCATGAAAAACCACAGATGCATCACAAAATATGAGAAAAACAAACGCTGACAAATCACTGTGCCATTCCCACAAAAACAAGTACAATAGGCACTCAATCAAGTAATCAAGCACTAGCCTGTGAAAACAAGAGCCATCCTAATTTTTGCTTGCTCCCATGCCTGCTATTGAAAACTGCCAATTCCCATGTGAGCGCTGATGCCACGTCCTTGCGAGGCTTCTGAGAGCCATAAAAAAGCTCCCCTCCATTTGTCAATAAATCGGGCGCTCAAAAACAAACACCTGTCCTCCCATCCGACAGGACTCGAAAACATGGCAAACTAAGGCGACATGGAGGGATGGTGTGTAAAAAATGTCCACACTGATGCTCAACAACGAAGCGTGCCATGCCATGGTTGCTCCCATAGACATCTACACTTGTTTGCTTTGCCTCAATATGGTGAACGAGTAATCTAATGAATGGAATGGGACATTTTTGTTGAATTATTTGCATTGAGTTCGGCCGTGGATGAGCGCACATCCCAAATGCCTCAACCTCCTGTTTATCCTTTTGTACTGTGTGGCTTTTCGTCTGAACTTCAGGTGAAAGTTTACGTGGAATTTCACCACCACCTCACGTTTGAATCATTTCGATTTAGTAGTTGGCACCTCACATGCTTTCAAACGCTGCTGGTTGGCATACTATCAAATTGCCATGGAGCCAAAAACAACCACCATCAATCGTTGCGCTGATAGCAGCGAGAGCACGTTCCCTAAACAAGTTGTTCCATCGGATCCTTCCCACTGCTGTCAGGTGACAATCCACAACAAATCTTTCGAGCTTTGGAAAAAGTTGTATGAACCTATCCTCATTTCGATTCACAAATCAACTACCACTCCCATTCAGGAATCGTAACGATTGCACGCCTGTCAATTTCGGAACGCGTTTGGATGGTAAACAAATTTGAAAATTTCATCCATCCAAGCAATCACACACACACTGATGATCACGACCGTCGAAAGCTGAGTGTGTAGTTTCGTGTTTACCCTTTCAATTGTGTGTACTATTTTTTTTATGTGTCAGCAGAGCATTCCAAACGGTCACTCCCAGCCATGAATCCATCAACATCGAAGCAAACAAAAACTACCGCCGGCAACTGGCATCCGGAATCGAACGACGATGACATTGCATCCACGGAGGACATGGACATAAAATCGAAAAATGTCCCATCGGTCGGTTTTCCCAATCATGACTGCAAAACCGGACACAATATCGACCTTTTCCGGGCCTATGTTCCCGGGGAGTCATTCGGAACAAGGCAAGTCATCCTTTATTCTCTCGGTTTAATAGCATTCGCCAATAAAGAACAAAATGTCGTAAATTTAAGCTTCTTTAAAGCATAACTGTACCTACGGTTGATGGTTGATATGGTTTGCAGCTTTTGGAAATGAGCTTTTAATTTTGTTTATGCCGTTTTCTTGACCATTCCTTTGCCCAACGGCGGTGGGTGAACAAGGCGTTGTTTTACCTTTTTTTGTGGAAGGTGTGTTGTCCGTTTTTTCACTGCTTCGTTGGTTGTTTTAAATTGTCCATTAATTTCCAACACACTACCATAATGTCTTCAACTTACAGCATTTCCCCGAACAAAAACAGTCGAAGTGATTTTTGTCACTTGGAGAAAAGTCACTCGACTTGACTCTTCTGGGCAAATCAAATGGAGATCCTTTTGATATTGTAACAAGGGTCGGATCACAGCATCCATCGGTGGACTAATTCAGTTCTTCTTCAATATATTTATCGTTCATTTTCAGGATTTCCCGCTGGTTCCATCGCCTATGCTACCTGGATCAGAGCAGTGCCCTCAGTCGGGAAGTGTTCCGGAGCGACACCGCAATGAAGCGGGAAATTTCCCGACATATAAGCTACTTCTCCAGTACGGTTCATCCATTCAGCTATCTCAGGTATTCTGATTCGCTAATTAATTTCAACTCTAACAATTCCAAAAAAACATTATCTCTATGGCGGACAGATTTTGGTGGGAATGCATTATGATCTTTACATTCGCCACGGCATTCATATTCATTCCGTACGATGTAATATTCCTGTTTCGTCCGGAAGATTATCACCCCCTGACGTGGTTCCATCATGTTGTTCTAACTTTCGGTAATATGGCCTAATTTTCAAGTAAAGGGTGTCCACGATAAAATTGCACTACTTACAATAATTTGGTAAAATTCAACCTCTCAGTTTGTGAGACAATTTGTCATCAATCTTTCAATGCATGAAAGGGGTAAACTAATTTTAGCCATCTCTATTTTATTTTATTTTGCCTCTGAATTCTATTGCTTCATCAATGAAGTTAATTTTTTTAATGCTTCTTTATCCATGATTTTTTAATTTTTTAAGTTTACTTTTGGATGTGTCCGTAAATTTCGCTTCATAAAGGCCCAGCACTTCTCGATAGGCTGCAGCTCGGTGTTTTTGGGGAATTAAGAAACTGACATCATTTGCCTTAAAGACCAATCCAGCCGGAACATCTTAGGACCATTATTGGGCTTCAGAAAGGGACGAAATCGTTCCTTGAAGCATTGTTCCAAATGCCCCAGGGTGAGACGATAATTATTGTGACTCTTGAGATTGTTTGGTAGATTGGCTGATGTTGGGATACCTTCGAGATCTCGTCGTCTGTCACCCTTCAAATGACCTTCCGAATCCTTCTGTTGGGGAATCTGTCTCCTTCACAGATTCCTTCTCCTTTCAATTCTTCAGTACACACTACAGACTTAACAAACACTTAACTACACTCTATGTTCATTTCAACTACTAACTAGCATTCACTACATTTATTTACTTATTCTAAACAAACAACAATGAACCAATCGGACGGCCGCAAGCAGTGACATTTGAATACTAGAATCCCAACAGATCTCCTCGCAACATCTCACCGTTCTCTCACTATCGGGTGGTCATCGGTTTCGGTGAGATCGTTCCAGTTGTTCAGTGGTCAACTTAGTAGCCGATGCTATCTTTGCTAAGTCCGACATAGTACCTTGTGTGGCTAAGTTCTGCTAGGGCATGTACCTTGTTCATCAACAGCTGTAGTTATCGGAATGAAATGAATTTTTTGCAATAAAGAATTAACACGAAATTATGGCAACTCAGTTAGTTTACAATAAAATCTAATGTAATTTTCAGATGAAATCCAGATTTGCAGGATAGTTTAATAGATGTTTCAAGCTCAGTTTACATGCGTTATTGGTTCAATTATTGAAGGTTTGTTAAAATTTTCGATATTTTTGCTTCACGTATCATGTACAGGGGATGATCAAAAAGGAGAAGACTAGCAAAATTTTGTCCAGATTCAAAGTGATACAGTTCGGTGAATAATTAACCGATTTTGATGAAATTAGAAGCGTTCGAGGGGGAATGTATTCTTGTTTTAGCATGTTTAATCAAAATTTGATTTGACTTCCGAACACCGGAGATATCACGGATACTTTGAGGTTATGTCAAATGTGCTAATTTTCTGCAGCTCGTTATTTTTTATGTTACTTGAAAATCTGGAATATTATATTTTTATCAGAAATAAGAGTTCATAACAAGTCTGTCAGTGATTAAAAATCGTGAATCGGCCCATAAAAAACCGAGATATGGCTTTTTCCGTAAAATGTAGTTTTTTACCCAATTGCCTGACACTTCTTATGTTGAAAAACTCCTTTTTAATATATCTGTAACTCTGCGTACCCTTAACCAAATTAGATGCAACTTTTTCCATACGATCACAAATTTATCCTAGTTTTTGGAAAAGTAGAAAACATTTCGTTATTTTCCGTAGTTCCGGATTCATTCGTGAAGGAAGTACACTACTAGTGTAATGGCCAGAGTTAGAACTGTATCAAACCTGGCTTGCGACATATCAAACTTCATGATTTTACAAACCAATACCACTGGTGGTCAACCTGAGAGCATTCGGTCACTTTGGTCACACCTGGTGACGTTGCGGACTCCGGGTTCCCCGGGGAATTGGCGAGATATAGAACGATTCCAAACTATTGATTGCGACACATCAAACTTCATGATATTACAAAACAATAGTTTCATCATCAAAAACGGTTTATTATTCACCGAACTGTATCACTTTGAATCTGGACAAAATTTTGCTAGTCTTCTCCTTTTTGATCATCCCCTGTACCTTTACCTCATTTTTTATTCACTGTCTTCGCATGTCATATGCATACTTTACTTTCTTTTTGCTCTTTCTGAGTTCCCGCTTCATCGTGGACCAATTTGTTTCGATTGGACGTAGTTCAGGACAGCTCAGTGGAATCTTGTCCTTGGGAGGCATTGAGTTTTGTAAATTTCACCCCTTAATGGTGGCTGTTTTTACGAAAATTTCACTTCGCTTTCCAGAGGTGCAGTTAGCCTGCCAAATGAGGTATTTGCACCACCACACCGACATGAAACTCAATCTTCACTATTGACCAAGAATCCATATCGACCGATTCAAATGGTCAGCGATTCCATCTGTCAAAGCCTATAGACTCGTTTTATCTAGATCAAATAAATGTGTCCAGAATAGCTCAGATATGAACATTCTTGCCAAGTTCCCAAGCGTGCTCGAGGCTGCAATAAACATTCTCAGCGAACACGAAGATACATGTCAGTAATATAATTTAAACAGAAATATCAAAACATTTTATATTGTCAATTATTTTGGTTTGTCGGAGGTATTTCTATGCGGAATTCAACATTAAATGTCAAAACAGTTGAAACCAATTCAGTAAAGCGTGAGTCCATAATTATCGTGACACTTTGAAACTGTGTAACTTTTCTCCTACTTGATCGGAATGAACCGAATTTTGCCTAGTTACTCTGTAAAGTGTATTGTTTACATCCATTAAGTGGTGCAGTAGTCAGTGAAGTTTCCGACGAGATGAAAGAAAATCGTCAAAACGTTCGCGAAAGAATTTTTGCCACATGCCAAATTCTGGCTTGTCGCATCGTACCTTGGGAAAACTGATGAACATATTATGAATACATTCGACCATTAAGAGGGTCCTCAAGAGGTTTTAGGCTGATATTAAATCACAAGCCGGACGAAAACCGGTGCGGGACTTGGCAAAAAAAGATGTTTCACGAAAATTCGTCCAGAAGGCCAATAAACACGCCAGAATGAGAACTTGGCACCAGTTTGCTGCCTTTCATCGCAGTTAGGGAAGTTTTGAACCGTGTATGCATGTAATACAGCTCTTGCCTTGACCTTCTAGACGTCACTTTGTGAAACGCTTATGCGTATGGTTCATATTAGTGATCCTCATAGTAAGAGATATGCGGAAGCAGCCATTTTTGAGCCAATCATTCATCGAGAGCTGTCAAATCTGAGCCAATCGTACAAATTTTGCACTGTGGCAAGTGTTATCAGCCTCTGTGCATAAAATAAACATCGTTGCCAAATCGTTGAATCGAATTTCCGCTTATCTCTTGCTATGAGGATCACTAGTTCATATGACATATGGCGAATCAAGTACTTAGAAGTGAATTTAGACAGCTTTTTCCGTTTGAAACGGTCATCCTCTGCAAACTTGTCTCTACCCGTGAGATATTATGGCCCGGCAACTGGTTTAAATCCGCCTTGATGTAAGTCTCATCATCAATGACGTTCGCACTTAAAAATTATGAATTTTACACGAGACGTTTTTCATGTTTGTAAAAAGTCGGGGAACGTAAAAAAAGATTTTTTGTGAAATTATGTCTCCTGAAACTGACACATACGCAATTCGATGAAATATGTGTTTGATTGAATTTGGGTTTGGGGCTGCTACCACTTTAATTAAAGGGTGTACCGATCAAAATTTGGTCAAACAGTAAAGCATGTGAGTCGGTCAAAGTTTTTATTGATAAGTAAAATTATTTTTCTTTTTCAAGTTCAGTTAATACAGAATACAGAAGAAATATTCAGCTAAGTCTCTCCTTTTTTACAGAATACGAATTGCCTGGTCTTTCGTTTAACACCTGCTTCTTTGTCAGCTTCTTTGCGACATCTCGGACGGAGAGGTTGGGGTTCCGCTCGAAACAGCGGGCAACTCTTTTTGTCGTCGCTGTGGCCCCCGGCTTTCGATTTCCCCCCGATCGTTCACCAAACACTTTTAATACGTTGGTACCAATATGTTCATCCACATTAAACAATTTCACCAACTTGGCGTGTGAATAGTTTGGATTTTCGCAAAGCACGTGCACAATTTTGAGGCGTTGCTTCTCTTCCTTCGACGACATTTTGATAACTGAAGTGCTAATCTCAAAATCAAGATAGAGGCATGATGCTACACGCACACATCCTCAAAATGAGAGGTGTGCAATTTTTTTTAAAGCACGATGAAAGAAAATGAGTCAATTTTGATCGAAAGATTTAGGTCAACTAATATGTTGTCAATGACGGCTAGATTGAGCTGTCGAAGCGTTGCATGGCTTATCCTGTCCTCTCCTGGCGTGGAGGTTGATTGCTTTGAAGCGACAATCGTATTCCATTTCGGCCTATCCAAGATGGCATAGCTCGCAAATGAGCCTCCAATTGGTATCTCGTTGGTTTGGTAGTTCTGCCAAACTGAGCGTTCAAAATTTTTTCGGCCATTTCAGCATCCTTTTTTAATCGTATCAAGATTTTGATGCTAGACGTTTTATTAAATTCGACTCGTGCTTCACCTTTCCTCACCCATGCTTCTTCTACTAGAGAAGTCCACAAATATTTCGGCGAACGGCTGTCTTATTTCCTGCTAGCTCTACAAGCTTTTTCGACTTGCGAACTAAGCTCGCTCAAATTTTTAACTGCCATCGCTTCCAATTTTGCTAGGTGTTCATTTATTTGTTTTTTTTTATTGTAAACTTCATCTGAATGCCTAAATGGTGGCTTCCTATCCCCAAATACATGGCAATCGACATTCCCGTATAACTCGGATGAGTACATAGAAATGTTTATTGCTGTCGCACTCTTATTCAATTGGATTGGAATGTAAGTACTTGAACCGTCAATGGAGATTGGGAAATTGTAGCAGTTCGTCAAATCCTTCCACTTTTACACGCTTTCTTATCATCTTGTTCATCTCCCCATCCGGCGTGATGTGCGTTCCAGTCTCCTTCTTCAAGAACCCTTTTATGTTTTTCCCCTCTATTATCGTGATTTTCAGCCCTGGGCTGGTTCATCTCCCGTTGTAGTCACTCAAATACCTTTTTGGGCATTTTCGTAACTTGTCTGGAGGTTAAATTCAAACTCGTGACTTTGGCGTAAGAGGTATAGATGTTAACCACTATGCCGGGGTCACCGCCACCCTTTTATGGTGTTTCAAGCTTTCAAAAACGTGAGTAATGTCTTCTTCGAATTCTCTGATAGGGGATGAAGGATTGATGTATACAGAGACATGCCTTTGTTAATACTAGGCATGCGCACTGCTACCGCATGCATGTTCCTAGATAGGTTAGGTAAGTTAATCCGCTCAAGGTTCAACGTTCAAGGTTTTAATAGAAATCCGCGATATCCACTTCTCTCCAGTGTAGAACAGCATGGTATTTTGATATCCTGTACCTCCACCTATCTTCATAGTGTTCTTGCATCCATTTCTCGAACAGCAACGCGATCTAATAATCTTCTCCAATCACAGCTCTTTGCAATTCTTCTTTTTGCTTTTTGACTCTCTGTATATTACACTGTAAAAATTTTGTCCCTTCTGCCATTTTTTTTATCTCTAGTTATTTTTTGATTATTTTTACTTGTTGCCATTTTTCTTCTCATACTTTATTTTAATTTTCAATTTCTCAATCTTTTCTACTTTTGTTTTTTACGCTTTTGCTTCTTTTTATACTTTACACTATTACTTGCTTCATATTAAAGTATTTTATCGAACATTTCTTAAATTTTCCTTCTAACTGCTCACCCATGCTTACTTCTCCCATGATCTCCGAATAGAAGCTCATTGCCGCTGTTTGGTATCTGTTTCCAATACTAATTTCCGCTTTCCTGTTTGCTTCGTCAATAATGTGGTTTCACCTTCCCATTTCTTCTACCTTGAAGGGGTTGTAAAGTCCTGTTCCATTTACTTGTTGCGTGTTTGAATGAGCACGAGGCGTGAATGCCTTGTCACCCGTCAATGAATCAAGTGATTGAGTTGCTTGTGGGTCTCTTTTGCTGGTGGTTAGGATTTTGATCCGGATATGTTCTCACCGCAGCTGTTACTGATACCCGTGTTGCGTTGGTATTGTGCCATTGTTGACTTAGGTTGCTGTTAGAAGCAACTGTTTCTGCCACCTTCTGAAAGTCCTGAAGGTTGAAAGTCCTGCCCGAAACAGCGCGCAACTCTTTTTGTCTTCGCTGTGGCTTCCGGCTTTCGATTTCCCCCGATTCAGCTTTCCTGGCTGTCGACAAACGTTCACCAAACACTTTTAATACGTTGACAACAGTTGATTCAGCCACATTCAACAATTTCGCCAACTTGACGTGAAAGTAGTTTGGATTTTCGCCATGCACGAGCAAAATTGTGATGCGTTGCTAGTCTTCCTTCGACGACATTTTGATAACCGAAGTGCTAATCTCAAAATCAAAATAAAGGCGCACACATATTCACAATGCGGGGTGTGCAAATTTTTTTAATGCACGATGAAAGGTAAAGCGTCAAGTTAAGTCGACCAAGTTTTGATCGAAACACCCTTTAGGTGTAGTTTGTTCGGGACATGATCGCCTTGATCTGTTGCTCTTTTTCCTTCGCCGCGCACAATTCGTTTCCTGGATGTGTGTATTCGATCTGCAGTGAATGCATTTCACGATTCGTTCACATGCGTCGTATTCTTCATTGGTTTCGTGTCGATCGGTACAGCGTGCGCATCTTTGACTTCCCATGCAATTATCGCATTTGTGATTAAACCGCAGACAGTTGGTGCAGTAGACACCCTTTTGCTCAAATGTCTTTACCTTCGTCACACAGCAGAAAAGTCGAACACTTTCCGGAAGCTGGCTTGCTATGATTGTTACAGAGATTCTGGTTGACGGAACCCGATTCCCTTCTTCAGCCGATAAACATCAATGATTGGCACGTCACTTTCCAGGTCATCTTTAATCTATTCGATTGAAATACCGACTGAAATACCAGCGATTGCTCCCAATATGCACACTAGGTGTTTTGGAATGTTTTGGCCGTGTACGTTCGTTCTTCTTTGTTTATTTTTTCGACTAGCTGGTTGGCTCACTGGTAGCTGTTCAGGAATACTAGGATCTTGTTTCGTCCAGCCATCTTCATATCCACAAAATGTTTTTTTCAGCCGGCGTCGGTAAGCGTGACTGCTACTTGGCACCATAGTGGGTCTTGATTTAATCCCAGTTGACGTCGGAGGCGAAAAAAATCTGGTCACGTCTTCCTTTGGAAGGGAAGTAAAGCCATTGGTCCCGGCTCGTGTGTTGATGAGTGCGATATGTAGAGTCCAGGTGATGGAGTCTTCTTCTTGGCGTCGGTTATTGTCACCATGTGAGGAAATAGGCCGACGGAAAATAAAAATCTTGGATCCGAGTGAGTGATCTTTTAAGGTCTCGGCAACACTCTCGTGGTACAAACATTACGCGGTACGGGACACTGTCCTTAATCGTCATCCGGTGGGTTTTTCTGTCCCCTACCATAAGCTCACTTCTTTTTACCGTCTTTTTCGCTTGTCCATTTTCTTCGTGTAGGTTAATATTCTTCTCCTTTACTTATTATTACTTAAAAGAGACCGAAATTTCTTTTAATTTTCTGTTAGTAGTTTTTTTTTCACTTGCTCACGGTTTTTAAAAGCCCATTTTTTCACTTTTTTCCGCCTTTATTACTTTATCATATAAATGATCAATCTTTATTTCTTTTAAAAGTTCATCGTCTACAAAACACAGGAAAAGTATTTGATTAGGCTTTCGATTTTCCAAATGCGACAATCATGCTCTACACCTCACACCTTCCATCAAGTTTTGTACGCTTTAATATCCACCTTTTTTGACGCTGAACGCCATTTTGCCTTGAACTGTTTTTCACTTCCAACTATTTTTTGAGGTCTTTTGAGGTTTCTTTTTACGATTGCCCTATATTTTTCAATTGGGCACAACTCTGGCGGGTTTTCTCCTTGGGTACAATTTGCGCACTATTGGCGGTATACCATTCTCAGAGCCATTATTCCGTATTAGCAAGAAGAGAGGTCTGGCCAAAACAGAACGGATCAACTATGTTTCTTCAAGAAATACAATAAGTGTTTTTGCAAGCATTCCTTTACATAAATATCTTGGTTGACTGTGGCAGTTGTCACGAAACTTTCGCTTTTTAGCTCATATGCTCGGTCACGATTGATTTGGCAATATTAAGTGATTTCGCCAAGCCGGGGTGGGAATAATTTGGATTTTGCTAAGGGCGTGCAAAATTTTGCTTCGACGCCATTTTGACAACTGAATAGAAAATGGCAAAAACAAAACAGAGTCGCTCTGTACTGTTTATTATGAAAACTATGTCATATTTGAGTCGACAAATTTTTGACTGTTCCATCCTTTACTACACATCTCTGCATTGTCAGACGTTATTCGTCTCGTTTTTTCCCACACACTTAGAAATTATGAATTTTACACGAGACCTAATTCATGTTTGTAAATAGTCCGGGAACGTAAAGTCGGGAATGTAATAATCGGGGAACGTAAAGAAAGATTTCGTGTAAATTATGTTCTGAAACCTGAAACATACGCAATTCGACAAAAGATGTGTTCAGTTGAATTTATTTTCTCATCTCTTTCAACACATTCTTATGTGCTAAACGACGCTTGCATGTGTCGGTCTCTGGTGACAGAAATTTACACGAGATTTTGGTAGTGTACGATAAACAGAACAGGTACAGAACTTTCCCGCAAACTAGCCGTCCTTTCGACTCACTTTCTATTACTTTTGCTCAACTGATTAACAATCTAACTCAATGTAAATAAAACACATTTTTGTTTCCTTAAAAATCTCAAAGAATTGAACCATTAAAGCTACAGCTATTTGCTTGTGACGCAATTTTATCGTGCCCACCCTCCACTGTCAGCTTATGTCATTATCGATCCCACCATTTCAGACGCAATTTGTCTGATCGACATCTGTTTCAGTATCCGAACTGGGTACTATGACCGCGATAGGCATTACGTGGAACTGGACCCGTGTCGCATCGCCAATCGGTACGTTGTGCTGTGGTTCTGGATCGATTTGATCAGTTCCGCACCGGATCCACTGTTCACGCGGTTCATTGTGTCGAAGAAGGCTCTCCAGTATTCGTTCTTCGATTGCCTACGGGAGCGTGACTTCCATTTCGGGTGCTTCTGGGATTTCTGGAATGTCTTGTCGATGTTGAAGATGTTCCGGATGAGAACTTTCCTACGCTATATCAACAACGTCTATCGAAGGTACGGGCTTAGGAGGAATGTTATGAAGTTCACCACGATAGCCACGATCATTGTGCTGTCTCTTCATTGGGCCACGTGTGTGATGTTTCTGGTGGCAAGATTCCGCCAGGGCACCGATCCGAATCTAATCGATCCCTATTCCTGGATTAGTCAGGTCGATATATGGAACAAAACCCCTTGTAAGTTGGGTGATCGGGTGGGTGGTATATTTTCTAATTGGTGTTTTGTTTCAGTTCATCAATACATTGAATGCTTCTTTCGAACATTCTACACAATGGGATTGGTGACCTATTCGATGGATCAGTTTATGAGTGATGACGATATCCTGTTGGCTTTGTTGTTCAGTATCTTCGGGTACATACTGAAGATCTATGTTCTTGCAGAACTTCTGATCTTCATTAGGATAATGTTCTCCAGCACAAGCATGGTATTCACGAATTTCCTATTAATTAACCAACACTTTATAATTAAACAGAACTACCTTCCAGTACTACGAGTATCGCCACGAGCTTCAGGATTACATCCGTTCGGAGCAGCTTTCTCCGATACTTGAACACCGGATGTTGTGCTTCTACGATCATCGCATCTCCGACCGGTACAGCCGAAAAACTCAAATCGATGTCGCCACTGGGAAACAGTTCCACCTCGGCATCCGCAAGGAGGTTTGTGGCCGTATGGTGCAGGGAGTCTCGCTGTTTCGCGATACCATGACGCCGGAAATGTTCTGTTGGCTTTTGAATAATTTGCAGTACCAACTGTTTGTGAAGGACGACCTGCTCGTGAAGGCGTCGGAAGGAAGCGATGGGGCGAAAATGGTATTCGTTATACAGGGAACCGTTGCTGTTTACACTGCCAATTGGAAGGAAGTACTGCATTTGGAAGACGGCGAACACTTTGGAGAGTATCAACTGGCACTCGGCAGCATTCTGATGGTAAGAGGTTTACTTACGGATGGAAAAGATTATAGCTTAAAATGAATTTCAGAAATACTCCAACATCGTAGCCGTTGAAACGAGTGAAGCCTACATTTTGAGTAAGTTTAAACCCATAACAATAATAAAGAATGGCTACAAATTGCCAATCTCATCCATCACGGTGTTCCCTTTCAGCAAAAGCCGTTTTCATGCAAATGCTGGCGCAATATCCGGGCTTGGAAGAGCGGATCACGACACTGGCGCAGGAAAGGTACGAAACTTTGGCAGCCCTCGAGCGGAACGTGGTGCTTGAAACTCTCCAGGAGGCGGAAACCATTAGACGGACAAAGTTTTACGGATAGAGTGCAGCAAACTATAGCCAACCAAGTTTCGGTGCGGGGGGGAAAGTGATGAACCGGAACATTGGGCCATCGAAGTTAGCTTGGCGTGTGTTTTTTAGAAGGCTTTTCTCCTTTTATTTGAGAGGTAATTATGGTTGAAGCCTTTGGAAATTTATTGTCCCAAATAAAGAGTTATTGTTCCTCCTTGTTGAGTTATCGTATTGACATCATTATTGGAACAGCGGATTAATGTATGTTATATTTATGTTTAAGTTGGAGCTGATTCATATGCAAACCTTAAAGCTGCGTTTAGATTTGGATACATTTTTGCGAAATTAGCATGTGTATGATTTGGATATATTTTTGTGATCTCTTGCTACGTTTGAATGTCATCGATTCTTCTCCGATCTAAACAAAGCATAAATATATGAAAATTACACGTGATTGAAACTGCTTTGTTTTTAAATAATACATCAATGTACTTCCAAAAATAGATTGAAATTTCCATTTAAATTCGTGCACATAAACCGAGCAGCGGAATGCATGCATTTTCAGTGAATATGTCCGATGATGTATGTTTAAATCATATTGTACAAATGAATTGAAGCATTCTGTTTTTAAAATTTATGCAAATTGAAGTGTAAAATGTGTGAAAGTTTATACAGTCAATCGCAAAACTGTACACTGAATGTACAAGCACAGACAAACTGACGTAACACTCTAATTGATGCCCATCGTCCATATAAAAAAACGATTAATTTGAATACAAATAGTAGGCCAAGCCACCACTCATTTGCGCTCGCATAGATAATTATGACATTTTCCAGCTGACTGATTTCCTTGCGCTAGCATCGTTTGAAAGTGTGAGTGTGTTCGGAAATGTTTTGTTTTGTTTATGTTTTTTCGTCAAAACATGGGACGCAAATGTGCTTTTTTATTTTCTCTAATCGGGAAGGTAAAAACAGCGGAAAGTCCTTCTTAAGTTTTCCCCGTGACATGGAAAGGTATGAAATTTATTGAGATTAATTACTATTACATAGAATTTAATACAATATTACGTAGATGCGCTCAGTGGGTGAACTTTTGCCAGTCAAGGGAGCTTGTGGTGGAGTTCAATGAAACAAACAGATCTGCCCTGGAAATCTCATCCCCTACAAGGAACTTATTATTGCAACCGAGGTAATCTTGTGTGATAAAATCCAAACAATCCTCCATCTTCTGCTTGAGCTCCTCTGCGCGTTCCGGATTCACCTTGGTACTCATCATCCGCGGCCGAAGCCACATGTACTGGAAATAAATGGCACACACAGCCCGGATGTTGTGCTGCTCTCATTCCAAATACTCATCGATTCGAGATCACTTCAGACTGTGCTTTGGATACCAATGATCCGAAATTTGTATTCTCTAGCTAGGTATTGTACACTTCCGTCAGGTGGAGGTCCTTGTCGATTATGCAGGGAACTTTTTGGAAGCGATTTATTGAATCCCATACTGATGATGGGTGGAATGATAATCAGTATGGGCTAAATCAGTAACGCGAACATTAATCTTACCTTTTCCTACATTTATGAGATTTCGCTCGTAGGGAGTCTTCGTCTTCTCAAGGAAAATGTACAATATTGACTGGTCTGTTACAGTCTATCGTAAAACACGGAGTCGACATTTATATTACACCTCAAAGTTCAACTGCTCTGCTGGTTCTGATAAGCCAGCACAGGAGGCAAAGATTGCTGCTTGTCTCGTATGTATAATTATCCGGCTGCTGAATACCCGACCTAGTCGTCCTACCCTGGGATCAAATCCGGCCAGCTTGAGTTGCTCAATTTCAGAAGCTGACACCACGTCGGCGTAACTAAATTTCTTCACACCGACGAAAGGCTGCCGAGCACCGTCCAACCTTTCCCGTTCGAATAGATCCAAATACTCGATCATGTTCGATTGTAAAAGATCAAACTTTTTCGGATCCAATTCCATTCCCAGCAGCGGTGTTATCCAAGTGTATAGGAAATACTGAGCGCACTGACCTGCTGTGCTTGCTTCAACACAAACGATTGACAGTCAAGCGAGCCTGAAGTAGTGTGCGTGTTCATGGGCGCGCTCGTTGGCAGCTGTTGCGGCAGGTAAAACAACTAAACAAGGTTGACACTGAAATGGGCAAAGCGGCCGTCAGATAGCGCTAGTGTTTTAACATGTCTAAATTTAAATTTATGACGATGTATTGTAAGGCAATTTGTTCTTAGTGTTACGTCTGTGGTACAAGTGTGATTGCTTGGGTATTCTTCTGTTTTCTGGATGAACAAATTGAGTAATCGTAAACAACTTTTTGGCAGTTGAAATTAATCCTTTACTCGTATATATAAAGAAAACAAAACATGTAAATAATTATATATACACTAAGTGTTTCGAAGCTCAGTGAGTCGGGAGGGTTTCACGGGTTGGTCACGTTTTTTGTCTATGTTTCTTCTCAACACAATAACTTCCCTTTTTTTCCAGTTTATTATATTCAAAAGAAAAAGGGTATGTTTCTTCACCTAATTTATTGCTAACTACTAAAATGCGTAATAATTCACTAAATTCAAACTATAAATTTGTTATACTATTTAACCATTCGTGTACAATTTGATCTTCACTGTAGATAGTTCCACTATTTCTCGCTGCTGCAATTCTGCTAGTCTTCGCAATCCGAATAAGAGAGCCCTGACGTTTTCCTTCAGTTTTTATATTGGCTGAATCATCTGAAGTCATCGATGACGCTGATGACACGACGTGGAGACACGTCATCGATTTCGGTTCAATGCAAGAGATGCCTATTAGCCTGGGACACGAACATATGGAAGAAAAAAAAATTCGCTCCCTATTAATTTTTGGAAGCCTATTGGGTCCTTTAATATCTGTGCTAAATTTCAGCTCGATCGGTTAAACTATATTTTTGCGTTTGAGGTTTTAATTTTACATAGGATTTTATATGGGAAAACTTACTTTTATGTAGAATAATCTGGCGAGGTGACCCGTTGACTTTTAAAAATAAGTGAACCAAATTTTCCTCTTGGAAATATTTCAAAAAAACTTTTTTTCGAAGACAGCAAAGCGATCCAACGATTGTGGAGAAAGTTATTGAGCTAAAACTGATTACAATCCTAACGAATGGCTCATTGAACTGTTTTTCCTAACAACACTGCCACCTGCAGCATGGCATGTAGCCTGCTGCTGTTGGCGCGAAGCAACCACGTTGTTGTGGGGCGTTCACTTGGCATGGAGAGAAGCCGAGATCTGGTCTCAGGATTCCGAAATAATAGCTGCAAGGTTTGGATTATGGGGATATACATGAGTGGCTCATCGACGCGGACAGTTTTGCTGGCACCATCAATACAGCGAACGACCTCATGACTTCCGTTGCATTTAGGATTTGGATGGAGAACATTCACATCTAACGATTTTAGAAACATCTCTTTGTATGGCTATTTTGTCACACTTGCAAATAAGTTTGGTGCCTTTAACTCGTTCAGAAAACATATGAAGAGAATCAAAGAAAATATTATTTTAATCAGCTGCCTTAGCACGCGAAAATGGTAGAGGTTTGACAGCTGTGATTTACACTCTCGCGTTTAGTTAAGATTAATGAATTCGTGATTTTCACATTTTGTGTCAGTATTTATCATGGTTTAACTGAAAATCGGTCACGCATTTACTGAACAACAGATTTTCAATGAAAGTTTATTAGTTTTCAAAGTACATCTGTAAAATAAATACATATGTTCAGTAATATTTACATACGAATTGCTGAAAACTTGTTGTTCTTTGACGGATATCTATAATTTGAAGAAATTTTACAGATCATTCAAATTTTACTTTTGTACAGAAAACAAAGACGTACACACCAAATCCTAATTCTAGAGCAAATCGTCGAAAGGTCGAAAGTAACAATTGTAAACAACGACTTAAAACGTAAATTTCCTGGAAATTCCACGCTGCTAACATGGATATTCACTACCAACGAGAAGGTAATAACTCCCTGTATCTGTTTCTGGTGCTATTTTGTTTGTGAGAGCAAGCAGATCCCAGAAAAATACGCTAGGAGTAATTTTTAACAAATGTTACTTTCGACCTTTTGACTATTTTGTCTAGAATTCTGACGTTCAGTAAAACAAAATTCACGGGTTTGATCAGTGAATAAGGATTTCTATCCTAATTTACTGATCAAACCAGTAAATTTCGCCATACTGAATATCAGAATTAGGATTTGGTGTGTTCGTCTTTGTTTTCTATACTAAGGTACAATTTGAAAAAAATAAACATGCTTTCACGTTTTGCGACCGTCACGAAAAGCGGTCAGGTTTTGAGCGTTAATATCTCAGTTAGTCAGTTTCTATGCGTCGATTCCAATATTGTAAACTATTGATTTTCAACATTAAACTATTGAGAATAACGCATATATAAGAATCCTAGAGGGTTTGAGCTGTTTAGTGGAATACTTGTAACTAGAAATTAGAAGAAAAATTAGTATCTTCCATTTAATTCCAACTACCTTTGCTTATCTTTGACAGATACGTGTATTTCGTCTACAATGTGCAGACTTCTTCAGTGTCTCCTAGACCTGTGCGCCGATCTATTTTGAATCGGCGGCGGCGTATATGGTATTTTCAAACGGCGGCGGCGGCGCAGCCGGCGCCACGCCGCGGTCGTTCTTGGCGGCGGCGGCGGCGGCGTGGATCGGCGCGGGCATAAATTATGCCTTCGACATTTCCTCATGCTTATCCCTTTTAACTGTTTGACTTTTACGTGCAATAATAAGACTAAAGGATCACTCCAAGTCTTATATTTTGATAGAAAACCCGGATATCCATAGTGTTATAATACTCAAGTCGATGAATTGGCGTGGAACAGTGTGTGTACAAATATATGAGACTTAACTTTATGGAATTTGTTCATCATAAGTTGACGGGAAATTTGGCTTCCCTAGCAACCAAAAGTCCTGATACAAGGGTGTGTTTTGGCTTAACCAGCAAATCGAAGGATTATGATGAGAAATCTATGCAGCTCACTCTTTAAGTAATTAACCGAACTTTCTAGTTCGCATTCAATGTTTAAGCTTCTAGCAGCATTCTTACCGACTTCTAGAAAAAAAACTTTGAAGTTCACGAAATGTTCATTCCAGAGATTGAAGAGAATGCTATTCAGCTCATAAAACACACCTCAAACGAACTAAACAAAACCAAAAAAAAACACAAAAGTCATTTATATTTGACACTTTTGCTCTTCTCTATTCCTGCCGGAAATTTATTTTTAGAGTGCTGCGTTTTGAAATGTTGATTGAGTTCAATTTGATGATTTTTCTTAAGTAAATTATTTTTTTTCATAAACACCTACTACCTAGTCTTCAACTCGAGTCCTCTCTCTTTAAAACCGGGATACTTACCACTGTGCCATATTAACGCGGTGGGTTATGCTATGATTTTACTCGAAGCGTTGATTCCATACACTAGTACTTTTTTTTGTTCCCTATAATCTTATCTGAACCTAAAAGTCTCTGATTATTTCATCTAGAACTCAATCTGAACTACTAATTTGCTTGATTACTCAACCTTGTTGAGTGACTGCTTTATTTTTGCATCGCACTAAGCTAACTATTTTATACGATGGTAATAGAATAAGCCTTTTTTACTGTATTTGGAAAATCATTTTTTGCTCTTGTATCTCGTCAAACTTGGAGCATAACACCAGATTACTCTTCAAAGGTAAAGAATCTTTTTGACATTTTTAGGGTTACTCAAAACTTAACGTGTTTTTCAAAAAGTAGTAAAGAAGTTCAAAATAGATGTATTGTGACCTTTTACGCTGATTAAAAGTACGGTGAGTACTTTAATTGAACTTTTATTAGAGATTTTTGAAGTTCAATGCAAGTTCTCAACAAAGAACATATGAACTTGAAGGTTGCGTTGAATAGCAACAAGAAACTTTTCTTGGACTTTCAAGTTGCTTTTAATGTTAATCACACTTTGAACAGAATTAAGTTCTGCCTGTACGTGAATTGTCGTTTTACACAGCAAAAAAGTTCCATGGAACTACATTTCAACTAAAAGTGAACTTCTAATTTCTTATCTCAAGTGAAATTCGAACTTTTGGTTGTTGCTTGGGTTCTGTCTGTATTAATGAACTTAACCAGTGTATATCTAAGTAATTACCAAATAGAATAAAATTGTCATTATTATGCAAACATGGGAAAGTGTTCAAATGTGGGTCTATGGATCTAAAATTCGACCTATCGGTAAAATTTAACTGTCTTTAATTTTTCTTCATATTGATATGTAACTTTTCTGGGGGGTTTGACCAAAGTCTACGCTCCATACAAAAATTCAAAAAATTGTATGGAGAAAAGTCTACGTGGGTAGAGGGGGAGGTCTGAGATTGTCAAAAATGAGTCTACGTGGCTTATGCACAGGTTCTAAGTGGGACAACCTTGTGCTGAACTGGCCGGGATGACGAGGCGCAAGGGCTCAGTAGGGATTTTTGTCCTGAAGCTAAGAGTTTAGTTTTTATTATCTAAATATATAAAACTCTGAAAATCTAAAAATCTAAAACCCTAAAAACCTAAAAATCTGAAAATCTAAAACTCTAGAGATCTAAATATCAAAATATCTAAAACCAAAAAATCTGAAAATCTTAAACTCTAGAGATCTAAATATCTAAATATCTAAAAACCTACAAATCTAAAAATTTTAAAATCTAAAAATTTAAAAATTTAAAAAATTTAAAATCTTAAAACCTGAAAATCTAAAAATCTTAAAATCTTAAAATTTAAATATCTAAAAATCTAAAAATCCTAAAATTTAAATATCTAAAAATCTAAAAATCTAAAATTCTAGGAATGCTTGAAAACTTGAAAATTTAAAAAACTTAAATCCAAAAATCTGAAAATCTAAGAATCTAAAAATCTAAAAATCTAAAAAGCCTAAAATCTAAATATTCAAAAATCTACTAGAAGTCTTAAAATCCAAAAATCTAAAATTTTATGTTCCTAAAAATCTACTAGAAATCTAAAAACCTAAAACTCTAAATGTTTTTAAAATTCTGAGATTTTTAAACTCGTCCATATCATTCTTCTATTTACACTCTGTGTATTGTCCGACCAAATTTGAAAAAAATGATAATAATAGAAGAAAACCCGCCAAAGCCGGCATTTCCCCTTTCTTTAAATCTGAGAATAAAAATAAATAAATATCTAAAAAAAAATATGATTAAAAAATTTAAGAAACTAAATGTTTTGATACTTTTAGTTTCTTATAAATAAATTAACAAAAAAAAAATCCAAATTGCTATAAAAATCATATATTCAGGAGCTTAAAAATCCAAAGATTTACCAAATTTTAAAGAATTTAGAGCAGTGACCGAACTATTTTTTATTTTTAAAACTCTTTATTTATTCCAAATTTTACATTATTTTACATTCATATATTATCCTAGGTGATCCTGCTAAGTAATTAACATTTCAACCTTATATGCTATCATTATTATCTAATTGTGTAAATATTATTTTTATTTTGTCTATTCAGAATTTTTAACAGGGTTTATTTTGCCTGCGTGTCAGAATTACAGTTGATTTCTTAAAACTAGTTCTTATCTATAGAGAGAATTGATCATTGCAATTGAAGATTGCAATGATTTTCAAAGTGACCGAACTATCAATATTTTTACAACACTACTACAATCACGTATAAAACAGCGTCCACTATGCATTGATTTACCGGTTACTTCAGTGGTTAGCCAAGTTATTTGATTCGGGAATTGTCATGTTCATAGTCTATGCTTACATGGGTAGTAGGCCATCCCTTATTTTGAAAAAAATTGCCAAGTTAAGAATTCCACCTCTTGAAATGTTCGTCTTGACTAGAAAACAAACATACTTAAATTTGAAGACCGTAGAAGAAAATATGAAAGTTTGAAGGTTACCTTTGCTCAACCATATTTAATATATCGCCTAAGCATAGATATAAAGTTGTGTTTTATTCACCAGTATTCACTACCATGTTTAGTTTATTTCTTAATTATTGGTTGTCTCATACTTCAGAATATGTTTTCGCTGGATTTAAATCCCATTGCATTTTAAATGTGGCTGGATTTTTGATTTTCCGTGTCAAAGTTCCGTCAATCTCAGCCCTTTGAAATTACATCAGAACAAAATGTTTGGACAAGGTTCCCGAGGGGGTTTTGAGTTTTTGTTTTGCTTTGATTAGACATACATTGCAGAACACTTTGTCAGGAAGCAGATGATGTGTAAAACCATTTTTGTCATGTTTTAGTGCACCAATTTTTTTCCACACATCGCTGGTTCGATTACGATTATTTGTGGTATCAATATGTACACTTGCGGTGGAAATTTTGTCGACATTTAAGGCGGACATTACATTATTTTTAAAGTCAAGTTCACCCGCGAAATTACCAAAAGACGGAACACGAAAATGTACACTGAAGTTTCTAGAACGACAACGCTGATCAGTGTTTCACACGGAAACTCTTTGGATGGAACATCTCATCGAGATGTTATAATTTGTGATCAGTAATAAAAGCAGGTTTCTGAAGGGCTAATGAACTTAACTTAACTAAACTTAAAGCATATATGGTGACAATTTTTATCTACGTGACTCAATTTTCCCGGCGGCGCGGGCAAAAAAATGCAGCGGCGCGCCGGTCGAAAATAGCGGCGGCGTGGCGCGGCGGCGCACAGGTCTAGTGTCTCGTACTAATAACTCGACTTTCTCTCTATCACTCTTTGCTCTCTCTCTCTCTCTCTCTCTCTCTCTCTCTCTCTCTTTCTCTCTTTTTATCTATCTATCGACCTATCTCTCTTTCCAACGATACCATACTCCGTTACCATAGTATTTTTGTATTTTCTTACCTCAATTCGGTACTCGCAGATCATTTTGGGCACACTTTTTGGTATTATACTCCGGTATTTTACCTCTTAAATACCAATACCAGTCTTCAAGTTATTCGTATCTGCTCGAATAGTGTCTGCAAGATGCAAGATTCAAGATTCTTCATGTTTATCTCAATTGAATATTTTGAAACAAACCTATTTACAGATCTTAACAGCTGACAAACTTTCGATCAAATGGAAACATGCGGACGTTTAAGTTGCATAACAGATCACTTCGGATTTTGTATGGCACGATAGAAAATATTCATAAGAGAATGGTAAAAATAAATTAAAAAAATCAAATTCACTTCATTCATTTTTTCCCCGATAGTATATTTTGAATTTTTTTATTCAACAGTTTGGAATGTTGCCTAACTTTTGCTGAAAAAAATCCAAGATGCATTGAAGATACATAATATGTCACTTTGGATACGGCGTGCGGTTGTTCTCTACGGGCATGAGACGTAAAGGGTGTCCACGATGAAATTGCCACACTATGAAATTGCTCTAACTTTTTAACCGTAGGGTAGAATTTAATGAAAATTTGGGTGGATTTTGTTCATAGTGCATTATTTACATCCTGCAAGTTTTAAAGTCCTGTGATCAAAACTCGCGGAAATGGAGTCAAAAGAACAGCTCGTGCGTGATAAAATCTTGCGCATTCATCACGAGAACAAGGATCTCTCGCATCGCTCCATCGCTAAAACGTTGGGAATCGCGAATTCCACGGTGTCGCGAGTGATTAAGTGGTTCGAGGAACGGTTGACCACCGATCGGAAGCCCAGAAGTGAAGGAAAAAATATTCCGTACAACACCAAAAATCACAACCGCGTAGTTGGGGCCTTCAACCGAAATCCGAACGCCTCCGTTCGGGATGTGGCTAAGAAGCTGCACCTAAGCCGAAGTTTTGTCCAGAAGGCCAAAACTAAGGCTGGGCTTCGAACGTTCAAGGTACAAAAGGCCCCTAATCGCGACGAGAAGCAGAACAAGCCCGCCAAAACCCGTGCCAGGAGGTTGTACCTCAACATGCTGACGAAAGTTGAATGCTGTATCATGGACGACGAAACATAAGTGAAGGCCGACTTCAAACAGATCCCCGGCAACCTGTTTTTCACGGCCAATGATAAGTTCAGCGTTCCAGAGCATGTCCGCACTCAGAATATGTCCAAATTTGCGAAGAAATTCCTGGTTTGGCAAGCCATCTGCACGTGCGGGAAGCGGAGTGCACCTTTCGTGACCCAGGACACGATGAACGGACAGGTGTACATAAAAGAGTGCCTCCAGAAGCGGCTGCTTCCTCTCCTGAAGGCCCACAACGTCCCAACAATCTTCTGGCCGGAGTTGGCCTCATGCCACTACTCCAAGGACGTGCTGAAGTGGTATGCGGACAATAAGGTCAATTTCGTGCCGAAAATGTTCAACCCTCTCAACACTCCGGAGCTCCGCCCCATCGAGAAGTACTGGGCGATTATAAAGCAGCACCTTCTTAAACGACCTAAGGTAGTGAAGACAGTCGAGGAACTGAAGAAAGTATGGGTTTACATGCAAAAAACGGTTGATTCACAGGTTGTGCAGAATCTTATGGCCGGGGTTAAGGCCAAGGTGCGGGCATTTGCGTATGGACTGTAAATAAAATACGAGTAAAATGGTAAAATGAAGTTTAACAGTTATTTCTCAATCCCTGAAAATTTGATGGCAATCGGATGAAAACTCGAATTTTGCGAATCAATTTTGTGTGTGGCAATTTCATCGTGGACACCCTTTAGATAATGCTCGAAATGGGCTTGCGAGCATTCGAAGTTTTTGAGCGAAGGGTGTTAAGAGAACGCAGTCTGGTGACGGAGGATGAACTATGAGCTCGCGTAACTCACCGAGGAACCCAGTGTTCCAAAGGTGGTTAAATCTGGACGAATACACTGTGCAGGACATGTTGCGAGATTCCGGACAACTATCCTGCAAAAGTGGTGTTCGATGGGAATTCCAGCTGGCAAAACATTAGCGAGGCGCATCGAGCAAGATGGATAGGTAATGAAGCTTGCATGAATTTTAATAGGGTATTATATGGGTATGTGGATTATAACATTGTTCGAAAATAAATAAAATAATATTCCTAGCATTTAAATTATTTTTAATTTGCAAGCGTAACTTTTTGAAAACAATTTCAAAATATCATGAAAAAATAATAATTGCAAAAAAAACACCATGAAACACACTACAAAAACAGACAACCTAAATCAACGAACCAACCATTGATTTCTAGCATACATAAGTTGACATATATGTCATAATGGGAGCCCCGGTTACTGAAAATTAAGTGCTGTCACTTTGCATAAGTGTCGGTAAAAATTTCTCACCCTTTTCCTTGCTAACTTTGCGCAAACGCTGTGTTAACCCATTTTAGCTAGCACGAACGATTTCTTCAGGAATTTGGTCCCAAATATCAACCAAATGTTTCTTAAACCGATCTAAAGTCAGTCCTTTTGTATATTCCCAAACAAAGTCGTCAAGTGTGTTGAGATCCGGTGAAGATACTGGCCATTCTTCGCTTGTGATGAAATCGGGCAAATTTTTCGCGCACCACGCTTGTGTCGTCTTTGCCTTGTGAGCTCGAGCTGAGGCCTGTTGGAAACAATGTATTCTCATACAGCGTTGAAGCATGAGGAAGCAGATGGTTCTTCAAAGCCTGCGCGATGTAATATTAAGTGTTGATTTTTACGTTAGGTTCTATGAAAAGACGAGGAAGTTTTCCTTTTCGTGAAACGGCGCCCCATACCATGATTTTCGATAAATTCTGATAGCGTTCTATAGCTAGTTTATCTCTAGAAATATTGCCAAGACTTTTGCCATACACAATAATTCTGTTCATTATGACTGTCCTGAAGGAGGAAGAGCTTTTCATCCGAAAATAAAATCTCGCAGTCACCGTGCCGAATCCAAAGATTTCTGCTTCTTTGGACCCTGGCTTGCTTGCGTAAACCCGTTGTTTCTTGTACGGCTTGAAATCCAGATCATGTTTGAGGAGCCTGTTCATTGAAGCAGGGTACATTTGAAATTGTTTGCTCAATTTACGGCCAGATACGGCCGTATTACGTCTTATTCGCTCCCTCTCACATTTGATCTTTTTCTTCGTTCTGGCAGTTCGTCTGGCGCCTCCTTTGTGTTGGACATTTACAATTTTCATGAACCGTTTCAAGGTACGCCGAAAAACAAAAAGCATACTCACTCAGGACTGCTTAAGGCTATTGCATATCTGACAGGGTCTAAGCTTTTGCAAATGTGATTTAAAAAATTTGCTCCCGTATGGCTTCCATGGTAACTGATAAATATAAACAATCAAAATCGCTTATGTATCGTCTGTGATACACTGTCGAAAAAAAAAACGGGTAATTACCCAACTGAAAAAAGGTGACACCTATTGTGAGACACATTGTAGAACCATGCATAAACGTTGAGAAGATTCAAATCAGGTGAATAGGCGGACCAACCTTTCGACGACATAAAATCCGGAAAATTGTCCTCACACCAAGCCTGTGTAGTTTTTACCTGGTATGATGGTGGAGAGTCTTGTTGGAAGCAGTATGATGTTATCTTGTTATGGTTTTTGACAAAGGAAAGCAAATGTTTCTTCAAAACTTATCGATGTAATATATAATTTACTGTTGATTTCAATGCCAGGTTCAATGAACAGTAATGGATCCTTGAAAAAATTGGAGAAACATCCCCAAACCACCACCCTCTGGAACCTTTGAACAGCTAGTTTATCACAAAGTATACTAGAACAATGTGTTGCATACATCCGGAATTTCACAATCACCGTGCCGCTTGAGTAGCTTCCGCCATCTTTTGACTGTTGCAATCTTCTGTTTTTAGTCAAGCCATGCACTCGTTGTTTTTGTACGGATTCAGTCCAAGGTCGTATTTAAAAAACCTAACCGTTGACTGCGATATTCCCAGTTCTATGTCGATCTATCGGCCAGACTTACCTGAAATCTGCCGAACTCGCGCTCTCACTCGTTTGATGCCTTCTGGACGTCTGACAGGGCGTTTACGGCCAGGTCTGGAAGGTATGTTCCAATAAGTGGTTTCCTTGTAGTATTGGATGGTGTGAAACATGAATCTTTCTTTTATTCTGAGTGGTTTCAATTCCTTTAAAATATTACATGGTCTAAAATGATTCAACAACAGGCTTATCAACAACTTACCACGATTCTTAGACGAATGAAAACAATCTTGCAAGTCGTGTGAACATTTGGTTATACTCTGAAGGAAAAATGCGCAAATATGTCTGTGATAAACCCCGCTAAAGTTAAACAAGTTTTAAAAACACTGACAGGAATTACCACTCACCCTGTAAATGACGTTATGCCTAGAACATGAATAATAACCGTAGAGCTAAAGGTTACCAATGATTAGATGGTTATTTTATTGAAGCTACGATTGAGGCATAGCTAAAATCTTCTCCATGATAATACGAATATAGAAAAATAAATCATTTATATTCACATTCGTTCAATGTTCATAACATTCGCCATGGATTGATTTGGATTCCGAACTGAACTGTAGACAAGAAAGAAAGAAAATTATCAATTGCGAGATCCATATATTCTTGTCAAACGTAATTTATGCAAGTTTGCTTAATGTTAATGAAAACTTTTATTTCAACTGAGCAGAACTCGAGATTTAGGAAAGCTTCACCGAGCCGGAGGCTAGTAAAGATACGCGAGTGCTGCTAAAATACCGAGCCTCATGCCCCAATTTGAATGTCCTAATTAAACTGTTCCGGAACAGTGGTGACCTACAATGTACGAAATCCCCGCCTCCGGTAATCCAGGTGTCATTATTCATTAACTCCGTGGCTCGGTCGGCTCGTAGATTGCGTTAATTCTGAGGAATTAAAAACACCAAACACATAGTGAACCGCGTTCTCACGAATGTCCTCGACGATGTTATTCCGCTGCTTCTTAAAGGTGTTGACGGTGGTGGGTTCAGGGGAATGGGCACTGTTTGGGAAAACAAGGTCAGTATGGTAATAAAACAGTAACCGGAAAAGCACACCTCACTTGGTACAAACAATTTCGTGTTCGCATTTTAAAGTTCTCCACTCCACTCGGCGCAGCAGGCGGAGTAAACCGAACGGAAAACCGGAAACGTCACAACACGGCAGCGAGGACGTGCGTCGTACCTGATGTTTTGTATTTTCTGCTATAAACTGGTTTCGGATGGAAAACGTCGACGGGGACAAGGAAGTTAAACGACAAGACCGATTCTAATTTAATTGTTGCTGCTTTGTATGTTTGCTTTGTATCCTTTAGTACAAAGAATAAAGGCGCAGGTACTCAGCAAGACTATAAGGGAGGTGGTGGTTTTAATTTTCAGTTAACTGAAAGAATATCAATACTTTGCAATATACGAAGCTAGCTGTTTTCGGGACAGGTGCAAGGTTCCAGTTGGGGCGTAACAGACAGCAAGGAAAGGATGTTTGTTTAACGGTTGGCATTTTTATGAGACATGTGTATACATTCGCCCATTTATACCTACGGCTTTGGGAACATGCAATAAACACAGCCAGAGAGCTTCGGAACTTCGCCCTTAAGGAAGGCGTCGAACAACTGTTGGCACCTGTCGCTTGTAGTTCTACGTTTAACCACACTCCCATCCTTGCCATCCGACCGAAAATCCGCTGTAATGTGATTAAATTGTTTTCGTTTACATGATGCGTTAAATTTGTAAGCATCACTGGACAGCAAGAGGAGACGGGGGTATTTGTTTGTCTGACATAAGCGGTTCATGAACTGTATGAAATATGCACGATGACAAACTTTATGAGATTATACGGGGGATATCCCGTTAATGGAAACAGGAAAATAAGTAGCATGTCAATCAACACCAATTTGGAAAGTTAATCAGTTGGCGAAATAACACGATTGCAATTTATTGCGGAAAAATAACGACGCATATGTTGTGATTCAATTCTTTGAAACTCCTCCCATAGTCGGTTTTTAAAAAACTCAATCCGTTTGAATAGATGCGGCCCTGGTTGCAATCGATCTCCGGTTTGAAGTAGATCATTTTGAGAAATTAAAGCCTGACCACGTTAAATTTCGGAAACCAACATAATAGCAGCAAAAAAAAACTCACAATTCAAGAAAACCGATTGTTTATTTAACAACTATAGAGTTACATTTTCATTAGAAACAGTTGATTAAGGCGTTGATCTTTCTTTTTGTAAAATTCTGTCACTAAAACAAAATGGGATTGCAGAAAAAAATTAACCTAATCATAGCATGCATTTTTCATTTGAAAGATATATGTAAGGAGTGTATCGAATATAAGCTATCCACATACATTTGCGTTGTACGCATGTATTTGTGATGGTTTTTTATGCTCTGAACACTGCATGCTGTGCGTTTGACTATCAACTTTCTTTTGTTTTTTTGGTTGTGCGGTTCAAATTCTGCGTTTTCAAAATGTCGCGTATTGAAAAGGAAGTGAAAATTAAGGTTCTGGTTACATGGCTAAGTGGGAAGGGTATTAAAATTGGCGAAGCGGTTTGGAATTAATCATGCGAGTGTTAAAACCATCATTAATAAGTTTGGGGAACACTATTCTTTGGATGAGCTACCAAGAAGAGGCAGAAGACCCGATTCTTCCAACCCGAAACTGGAGCAGAAAGTGGTATCTCTAATCATGAAGAACAAATCAATTTCAATACGTGATTTGGCCAAAAAAGCAGGAACAAGTGCCGGAATGATCCAGCGTATCAAGAGGCGAAACCACCTGAAGACCTACAAGAAGCAGAAAATCTCGAAACAAAGTGCAGAACAGAAGAAGCGAGCAGCAACGAGGGCCCGGAAATTGTATTCGCGTCTTTTGCAGCGTCCGGATGCATGCGTTTTGATAGACGATGAGACCTATGTAAAGGAGGACCCTTCCAGGTCCACAATACTTTACTGCCGTCGTTGGGGAGGATGTGAGCGATGCGTACAGGTCAATTTAAGTGGAGAAATTCGGTCGAAATGTACTGGTATGGCAAGCAATATGTTCCTGTGGTTTGAAGTCAACCATTTTTTACACTACCGGAACTATAAATGCGGAAATCTATCGATCTGAGTGTCTCCAGAAGAGATTGTTGCCTTTATATAAGAAGCATAGTACACCTCCACTGTTTTGGCCGGGTTTAGCGTCGGCTCACTATGCCAAAACCACTCTCAATTGGCTTGCGAAAAAGGGTATAGATTTCGTTGAGAAAAATATCAATCCACCAAATTGCCCTCAGCTTTGACCCATCGAACGTTACTGGGCAATCGTGAAGAGGGTCTTCAGGAAGACTTGTAAGGCAGCTGGGAACATGCAGGAGTTCAAAAAAAATTTGGACTCAAGCGTCCAAAAAATGCGATGCAATACTTGTCCGGAACTTGATGAAGAGCATTCGATTCAAAGTTCGAAAATTCGTGAAGGAATTACTTAAATTTCATCCGGTCATCATTATGTTGAAGTTTAACCTCGTACAATAAAGGATCAATTTTTTGTATGAATAAAATATCGGTTTTCAACATAATTTGAAAGAAAGTTTGTGGATAGCTTATTTTCGATACACTCCTTAATAGAAATAGACCATATTAATTCAATTCGAATCTCTCGACCTTTTCCTTGATAACTTTGTGCAAACGCTTTATAAACACATCGAATTCGGTCCCAAATATCAACCAAATGTAAAGTAAGCCCTTTTCCTTACATTGAAGCATATAACCCTAAACAAAGTAGTCAAGTGGGTTGAGATCCAGTGAATATGCAGGCCATTCTTCGCTTGTGATGAAATCGGGCAAATTTTCCGCGCACCACGCTTGCGTCTTCTTTGCCTTGTGATCTGGATCTGGCCACGGGAAACATCGAGCTGGATGCTAAAGGTGAGTGCTGTAGTCTAGATATTTCTAACGTGATCAAGGACGAATCGACGTGAAAAGTCATCGCCGCCACCAGTCTGGATATTTGTCATCGGCGACTGGGACATCTTAACGTGGACAACGTGAAGCTATTACCTGGGATGGTGGTCGGCATGGACATCTTAAGCGGGACGATGTCTTCCTGTGTCCCTTGCATCGAGGCGAAGCATCAGAGGTTACCGTTCAAATCCGGTGGCACGAGGGCAAGCGATCTTCTCGAGGTCGTACATTCGGACGATGGGTTGAAGCAATGGAGGCAGAATCCGATGCGTTGAGCGCAATCGAGACGTGGTGTCTGGTGGATCTTCTGAAGGGACGGAAAGCTCTGAAGAACAAGTGGGTCTTTAAGGTCAAAACCAATCCGACCGGCACCATCGAACGATACAAGGCAAGACTTGTGATAAAAAGATTCTCGCAAGTGAAAGGATTGGACTACAGCGAAACGTATTCTCCCGTTGTTCGCTACGCCACCATTCGACACCTTGCCGCGCGGTTGAATCTCATCATGTACGAGATGGACGCTGTGACGGCGTTCCTCCAAGGCGATCTGGATGGCGAGGAGATATACATAGAGCAGCCGGAGGGATTCCGGGACGAAGCCGGAACCAGGAAGGTCTGCCGACTGAGAAGGCCCTTTACGGCCTCAAGCAGGCCAGCAGAGTATGAAATATCAAGTTAGACCACAAGCTGATGGAAAGTGGCAAGATCATCATCGTGACAGTCTGCGTCGACGACTTTCTGTTGTTCGCCAACGATCAAGGGTTGGTCGACGATGTGAAGCAGCAGTTGTGTGACAAATTCCGGATGAAGGACCGAGGCCAAGCCAAGCAGATTCTGGGACTGCTAGTCTCCAGAACCGACGACGCTATTTCCATCGACCAGGAGCGGTACATCCAGGAACTGCTCGACAAATTAAATATGACGGACTGCAATCCGGTGTCGACCCCACTGGACGCAAACCAGCGACTGTTGAAGACAATGAGCCCACGAAATGAGGGAAAACGTGAAAGGATGAAGGAAGTTCCATTTCGCGAGCTGATTGGAGGTTTTCAGTTCATCGCACAGTGCACGAGGCCAGACATCAGTCACGCGGTAAGCATGGTGAGTTCATTTTGCACCGGACCTTCCACATTGGACAGCGGCCAAGAGGATTTTGCGATAGTCGATCAAGCTGGAACACGTGGCTTACAATCTTCAGGCAGCAGATATCCTGACCAAGGCGTTACCTGGACCGAAGCTGCAAGAAGACAAGACGTTATTAGGTGTTATACAAATACTCACTTAAGAGGGGATGTTAACATAGTAAGCATTGGATTTGTATCCCCTCAATAAATCATTCTTTGTTAGTCACTACACCTGGTCAGATGCTTTTTCATTCTATCAATATTTGCATTGTTAGTTATGGAATTAACCATTAGAAGTTTATCCAATTCAAAAGCAAATTATATAATTGTTTGATGAAAACAATATTGAGTTAAATAAAAGATTAACGATTATTTAATTTGTTATATAGAAATTTCAAGAAATTTAATGAATTTTTTTTCGATATTTGCGTTTATATACAAAATATCATTTCAGATTTACATAAATATAAGTAAAGTTTACGTTAGATTGGTTACCCATAAATAAGAAAACATTACCTATATTGTTATTCACCATGTGTATTCAAATATGGTTAAAGCGACTTTACCCATAACATGAGTATGTGCACTTTTCCGCGATTATGGGTAAAGTTCACTCAAATTTGGGTAAACTGATCTTAGCGTTCATGGTAGCTGATAAATATTAACAAACGGAATCGCGTATAGGTCATTGCACGAAGGTGTCATCAATGCAGTTTTGACAGTTCAGAGAGCTTGTTTACGTGGACTTGGAATATTTTCGGTAAGATCGGTTTGAGATTTTGTGCTCAGTGTATATTTCGATTAAAGTAAAATTGCCGGAAACAGACACCAATGCTCATTTTTACACCATTTCCTGAAGCTAATCGAAAAGAATCTGGAAAAAATCCGATGAAAAATTTCGTTTGGGCGGGTCAAATTCTAACATTTTGTAAACAAGCTCTAAAGAGTGCATTTGATAGATTCTGTGAAATGTTCTATTATTCTTCAGCGATAAGCTGTCAACAGAATACACTCAAAACGGGTATAATCAATTCCGCTGTTAAAATTACCCAGCTGAAATAAACCAAGACTGAAAAAAGGTGACACCTATTGTGAGACACAATGTACATTTGGTATGCCAAGCCGTCCCCTTCCTTCTTAGCGTTTTCGCAATTTGCTTATTGTGGGCTCTGAACTTAGTGTTCTAAATGCACTTCCACAGTTATTAATTGATAGTCTACGATGCCAGGTACCATTTTTGCATTAGTATGATTGTGTGGCAAGTACAATCATACCCAGGGAGTCGAGAAATTTTCCCTAACGAAAAATGCTTAGACCAGACCGGGAATCGAACCCAGCCTCCTCCAGCATGTTGTTGCTTTCTAGCCACGCCTGTACCGGTTAAGCTATGGGAGGACCAAGCCGTCCCCTGTGATGAGATTTAACAAGAACAAAAGAAAAAAACTTAACAGCTCTAGTAAAATGAACCGTTGCACAGTGGGAAAAAATGAACCTAAACCTACAAAGAATTGAAGGAATTGAAAAAGTTCAGCGACACTTAAAGGAAAGACTCTCACAAATTCATTGCTACCAAAATCATGCACCGTAACTGTGTGCTGAAATATGTGGTCTATTTTGCCCCAATTCCCTATAATGCAGCAAAACGCCAAGTTTCCCTGACTGTTCTCGAATGGTAGTTCAATACGATCAATGAAAATGGCCAAACCTTAATGGAAAAACTCTCACAAATTCATTGCTGCCAAAATCAGCCACCGCGCGGTACTGTGCGCTGATATATAGGGCCTATGTTGCCCCAATTCCCTTTTTTATCTTAAAGGAAAAATGGCATCGATCCGTCACACTTAATGAAACTTTATATATAGATAGTGATTCTTAACTGTTAGACTTCGGAATTCAACAGCGTATAAGTAAAACAGAACAATCGGACTTTTTTGGACCACTAAAAATAATGTGTATTCAAGTATTGATGAGTTAGTTTTTATTCCCGGATTTATCGTTTGTCATGCCTCTAGAGTTACAGTTTGCCATGTTTCCGAATGTTTTCTAACCGTAAATTTACGTTTGCATTAATAAAAAATGGACAAAAATTGTCGATTTTTCATGGGTTTACCTTCATCCGCACTGACAAAACTACCCATGCAGCATCAATCATAGTAATCCATGAGTCAGCAGACAAAATTTGACAGCTCTATCAGTCGAACTCTAACCGTGATAGCAACAGTAGAGCAACTCCGTTCAGAAGTGTGGGCGTTCAACCCGCGTCAAAAACGGACATTGTGCGGCACTTTGTGGACGCCGGATACGCCCGCTCTGGCATCTACAACATCTTGACACTATTAGACAACAATCAGAGCATGGAAAGAAAGCCCGGTTCCGAACGGCCGACGACCTTGAGCGACAAGAACCTCCAAAGGATGCTAAAGAGGAAGACCGAGGGCAAAGTGGATACATCGCTGCGTGCGCTTGGCCGGGAGGTCGGCTCAACCGGCCAAACAGTGAAAAAATACCTGGCCAACATGAACATACATGTCAGGAAGCGGAAAATCACGTCCACTTGTTTCGGAGCTGCAGGCAATGACGCAGCGGCAGCGGCTGAATAAGATGGTCAATTCGATTTTCCCGGCGAATCGCGACGTGGCAGTGGTGATAGACGACGAGACCTATCTCACCCTGGAGGGCAACGACTGGATGGGCACTTCGTATTTTACTTCCCCCACGAAGGAAGTGAGCTCCAAGGTGAAATTCACACATCAAGAAGGTGCTGCTAAGGCTGACAATCAGCGAGAAGGGGATGTCAAAGTCGCTCTTCTTTCGCTCCGGACTGTCCGTAAACGGGAAAATTTATAGTTGAAATGGCTGTCGTTTATCAAGAAATACCATAAGGGGAAGACGCGGTGTTCTGGCCGGATCTGGTGTTGGCCGAAGCGATCGTTGGAGGAGATGGAGCGGCTAAACATCAATGTATTACCCAAGTCGGCGAACCCGCCCAACGTCTCCCAGCTGTGTCTCATCGAGAATTTCTGGGCCAACCTGAAGCGTAAGATCTACTTCAACGATTTGATCGCGAAATTTGAGGAGGAATTGATAAATTAAACGAAGAATGAACTCAAAAACATGCCTACAGGCATGTTTTTGTCCGCCATGGCGAATGTTCCGGTTAACTGCCGGAAGGCCGCTCGCAAAGCTGTAGAACTTTTTTGCAAGTTAGCTTACTAGGATTCCTGGAAAGTCCCTTTAATTTCCTACAGATAGCGTTGGTAATTGCCAGTGTGAGCCATTTTCTATAAAGTTTTCTCACTGACATTTTTGTCCACGCATTCGTTTGTGACAACAGTGAGAGGAGACCGATCAGCAAGTGTTTTTCTAAATGGAAAAATCCGATTTTCGAGTTTTGATAAAATACTATTTTCTAGGCAAGAAAACAACTGCTGAAACCAAAGCCAAGCAAGATAAGTACTTTCCAGACTCTGCTCCGTCGATTCAAACCTTTCATAAGTGGTTTCCCAAGTAACACACAAAACATCTTTTCACAATTATTCATAATTGTTTGTATTAGAAATGTATTATAAACGTTTTTCAAAACATGTCAAGTTTGGAGCGGTTTGTAACTCTCTTATCACTCTGACAAACGGTTGAACTAAAAGTGCTTTTTCCACTGCTTCAAGTGATTAATACATTATTATTGTTCTTAAAAACATGGCTCCATACATTTATAAAACATGAACAGGACAAGATTATATACTCGGTTGAAATTACATTGCATCAACCATGTTTTGCAAAACGTGTTCTTTTTTCTCGTTACGAAGAATTTGTTGTACAAGATTGTGGTTTCATTGCCAACGGAAGCATGTCATAGATACTATGAGTTCACTTTTCAACAATCTGAGTTGGCTCACTAAAGAAGCTACAAACCTATCACGCCAAGGACTAGTGTTCAAATCCCACGCTTGGCGTTATATATTTTTTTTGTATGAGGATAAATTTTTTGCATCCTATGTTTTATAAGGCTTCACTTTTTGCGCTTTTTGCGTCATAGTAAAGTATGAAATGAAATGAAGTAGTACACCTAAATTTAAAACCTGTTTTTGTCATTTAACAGTACTTTCAACTTGTTAAATACAAGTTGTGTTGCTTGGGTTGCTGATTTTCGTTGTGACCGTACGAGCTCCGTTGACGCACCGCGTTCTGGACGCCCAAGTGAGGTCACTACAACAGAGAACGTCAATGATATAGTACTGGAGGATCAAAAAGTGAAATTGAGAGAGCTAGCTAAGGATTTAGGCATTTCAATGGACCGAGTTGGCAACATCATGCATTCCGTTTTGGGTATGAAGAAGCTCTACGCATTCGTGTTACATCCTCTTAAGAGAATTTGAGCAAGTTTACACGCAATCCGAAGGAGTTTGTGCCGATTCAAACATGGTTGAAACTGGATCCATTACTACACACCGGAGTCATCGCAGCAGGCAAAACAGTGGGTTTCACCGGGCGAAAGTGCTTCGAAGCGCCAGAAAACGCAACAATCGGCAGGAAAGGTACGGTTATGGCCTCCGTGTTTTGGGATGCGAAAGGTGTAATATTCATCGACTATCTTGAAAAAGCTAAAACCATAACAGGCGCATACTATGCATACTGTGGATCGTTTGAAGGACGAAGTCCAGAAAAAAACGGCCGCATTTGCAGAGAAAAAGTGTGCTCTATCATTACGACAATGCCCCTGCTCAGGTATCCTCAATTACTCAAGCAAAATTGAATGAAATTCGGTATCAATTGGTTTCCCCCCGTATTCGCTAGACTTGGCCCCAGTGACTTCTATTTGTTCCCAAACCTGAAGAGAGGCTCACTGGTAAGCAATGTTACTCAAATGATGAGCTCATAGCTGAAACAGGTGGCTATTTTGAAGGACTTCCGAAGGAGTATTATTCGAATGGGATGAAACAAATAGAAAATCGCTGGACTCGCTGATTCGACCTAAAAAACCGAATATGGCATAAAAAATTTTTTCGTGTTTGATATTAAACGGACTTTTAGGCAACCTAGTAAATAATTACCTTCCATGTGAAATTTTTCAAAAGCAATTATCTGTCTTGGCTTTTTTATCACCATCCGAAAAAAGTCCATTTTTTTTAATGCAAACGTTATGTTTTACCATGACTCTAGAATTATAGTTTGCCATATCTCCGAATGTTTTCTAACCGTGAATTAGTTGAAATATACTTCAGAACCTGGAATGAAACCTGGAATTCATAAAGTATATGAATTTCTAAATCAATAATTATTATTTCCCGAGGACACGATTGAGAAGACTTTTGCCACCAATGAATTTGTGATGGTTTTTCCATTGAGATCCGGCCATTTCCATTGACTGCACTGAACTTCGTATGGGTCCATTTTTGGCAACTGTGCGTCAGTGGGTGGCGCTTGCTGCGATTCTTTCTTAATTTATTTTAGAGATACAATGAAAACTAACGATTAATTCACCGATGAAAGATTTCACACTTTTCAGATAATGAAGCTAGTCACCTATTTTTCCGAATAGTGGAGATTTTGTTTTATCCGAATGTCGAACAAAAGCCAAAGTTCCCATCCCATTTACTATCGTATGTATGCGTATACATGTCCCATATTCTATGGGATTCCCTGTATGCATGGGCCACTTATCCTTATAACGTCGGTTCGGGCTTCTAGCATTCGCACGTTTACACGCTTTGATGGAAGCCAAAACAACAATCGAACCACGTTTTGTCGGTTAATATTCTGCGAAGTGACCCCTTTGAACCCAGATCTCCTGATGTAGCTGATGGGTTCAATCAAGCGTGGGTACTATATTACTGGAATTAGCTGGCTGACTGGGTCACCAATAGGCTGGTACAAATTTTGAAATATTCTCAATGACACAGGAACTTTCAAAAATTAAAACTGGCGATAATGACAATTCAAGTTCTACTTGAGGAATTTCTTAGATAATCAAATTAGGACCCACTTTCCAACCATGTCAACTCTCGCAGCAGTCTAGTGGCCAACTAACTGACTAGCTAGGTTAGCATATTTCCGATTTCCCAGCTTTGGCCTCGAAGCTATTTGCCCTGGTATTTATGCTGATGTTTTTTGCAATTCATCATGATCCCTGTGCTGGGTGGTAGTAATAGCTCGACTCGAGACAGAGACGTACCTATGTACGTTCTGGGCTGATCCTCGCTGATGTTATGACGAATGAGAGAGCTTCATCGCTGTCTGCATGCGAATGCGAGGGGAGCCTGTGGTTAAATGGTCGTATTCAACCCTTTTCTAAAACAGTGCGATGAATGTAGTAATTAGAAACGTTCCCGAAAGAAAGTCACACCATGCGAAATGGTGAACAAGACATTCACACACACACGCACACCACCCGGCCCCACACGCCTACACTGAAACCTTTGAGGTAAGATGCGTGGGATGCCTGCTTGTGCCTGTGCTGTAGTACATTGAGAAAGGTACGTACCGGCTGTGCTCGGAGATCTTGGTGGAGCAGCAGCATCACACCGGGGTGGGTTGATTTTCTTATCAGTAGCTAGATGACCGTCGATGAATCTGCATACGAAGCTCGGTTGTTCGCGGGTGTGCACAAAAGTTTCGAGATTCGGTGACCTGCTGTAGTTTATCGGGAGTTGGCGCGTGTCGTCTGTGGCATAGCTTTGGCACATATGCCGGCAAGGCGAGTCATCTCAGGACGAGGCCGGAGGAGGTTGTGGGAGTTGTCGCCATCCGATGTAGGCGAGTAGGTAAACAAGCACCCATGTGTAGTGAAACCGTAGCTGGCGATAATGATGATCATGATGATGTTTATGACGATGATTATGGTGCAGAAGCAGTCCCAGTGATATCGTTCGTTCGTGTGTTGTATTTGGAATATATCCGACTGGCAAGAAGATAATTAGATTATTGTAGTGGCCTTCGTGTTTGAGGGGCGGTGCTGGTTAGTGTACAGAGGCGGAATGCCGGATTGCGTTGTACGAAGATTTTTACTTTCAATGGGAAAAAAGTGAGTCTGGAAGATTGTGCAATGATTTTGTTTAATCAGAGTGAGCTTACGAGTTCAGATGGATAATTTGTGGGAGGCGCTGGAAAGGCCATATGCATTTATCGAGTTCAAAAGGTAATAACATATTCATACTAAATATACTAGTGTTTTGATTTTGGCCTATTGTTAATTCTTAGATTTGTTTTATTGAGATCAAGATTGGGAAAAAGTAAATAAAAATAGAAAGCTGTTTTACGGAAATTTCCCAGAAATGTTTGCAAATTACCCTGGTAGAAAGTGTTGTTTCCATTTCCATTTCATTGACAGCGGAAGTCATTTCAAATTATACTTTAAGAAAATATCATCTGTCTTCCCGTCGAGGCGTTACTGTTTTGAACTCAGGTTTTTTTTTTCATTCCACCCGGAGGATCCAACCGGATTTTCAAAGGGAATCTTTGTCAAAACATTGCTTTAAGTGGAGAAGTTTCTTAGGTGGCATTGCTTATATCTTGTAACTCTCAGAAAACCTTTTCTTACTTGTGCTGAAAACCTATGTTGGAAATATTGTTAAAGCAAGCCAGCTTGCAAATGCATGTTGAAATATAGACTGTTCCGAAAAATATAAATACAGTTTTTTTCTAAAATAAAAAAGACATACTGTGATGTTTTATTAGTTCACCCTCAAACATAGTAAATAAAAATGTTTTCTTGCCATCTTCATTTCAATTTGCTTGATTTTTCTCAAACTTTGGCGACTTCTCAAACTTTTGTCTTAACACTTCTCACAAGCTTCTGCACAGTGCTTGCTCCTACCATTTTCACCACTTTTGGCCAATCTTTCTTAAATTTTTCAACTATCCGCTGAATCCAGAGGGTTGAGCGTTTAGTGGAACTTGCATAGAAGAAAAATAATCTCATTTACCAACTACTTCGACAGATGCGCGTTCGTTAATGCAGACTTTCAGTGTCTCGTACGTCGAGTTATATCGAGACACTGAAGAAGTCTGCACATTGTAGACGAATACGCGTATCTGTCGAAGATAAGCAAAGGTAGTTGGAATTAAATGGAGATTACTAATTTTCTTCAATTTATAGTTACTATCCGCTGGTTTCGTGTTTTTTGTCAGCTTCACCTTCGCCAAAGCCCAGAAAGTATCGAATGGGCGAATCTCTGGTCAGTTTCATGGGTTCATCTCCTTTGGTACAAATACGACATTGTTTCTATTGTACCACTCCACTATATGGTACGAATGGACGACAAATTTCGCGACAAAAATCGATTACTCGAAAACCATTAAATTTAGATAGATGATGTCTTCGGAAGATTTATTTTAAATAACTAGATCTATGTTTTGTTTGGAGTGGTGACTAGGGTGGTCCTTTTCTGCTCATACTAAAAATTTCAACTTTTTATTCTTAGGAAGTTTTCAAATTCAAATTGAAATAAAAAAGTTACAACCAAAAAGCGTTTTTTTAAGTCCCACTCTATGGAAATTCAGAAACTGTTATAAAACAAAACGTAGATGAGATAGAAGATAAATTTCTTCAGCAATGTTTCATCAATATAAAGTATGTACAATTCAGTAGAAGCAAAAATCCTCTAAATCCTAAGAATAAAAAGTTGAAATTTTTAGTATGAACAGAAAAGCACCACCTAGTCATCACTCAAACCAATAGATAGATCTAGTTATTTAAATTAAATCTTCCGAAAACGTCATCTGTCTAAAGTTACTGGTTTTCGAGTAATCGATTTTTGTCACGAAATTTGTCCATTTGTTCCATAGTGCACTCTAGTGCATATTTAGAGTAATGATAGGAAACAGGAACATCCTTTCCCTTCTGTGAGGCATAAAACTGTGGTCCCGCTAGAGTTTTATAATCAAGTTTTTTTTTCAGGTTTCATCATCCATGAAACACAGTTCGATTTTTTTGGTCAGCAGTATCACAGATTCTGCCTGTTTAAAAATTCTTCTTTCGATGAGTCTGTAGGCCCATTTTCTCCTTGGCAATCATAACATTAGTCGCCGAAGTACTTATTTTTTTCCGCCACATCTCGGACTGATGCTGAAGGATGACGCTTGAAACAGTCCCTTACCTTTATGTCGATCATAGGGTCAGCGGGACGAGGTTTTCTACCCCGTTTCGGGGAATCTATGAAGGATCACTGTTGTTGATACTTCCGTAATGCGGTTTGAACTGGTCCGACGCTTAAGAACAGCCCTTCAGAAATGACGTAGAAGGATATGTTTGCTCATCACCATGAGGCACCAAGCGTGGACAGTAATGTTTGCTAGAATGAAAGATATGAAGAGAATGTGTTGAAAGTTCCGTCAGTGTACTGAAAATTGAAAAGAAGTATTGAAATTTGAGCGAAGGGCATGGATATAGTGGTACTCGAACCAAGGACGTTACCTTTGCCTAACATTCCACTGCGGGGTAGGTCAAGGCACGAACGAATCCGCCACCTCAACAGGCTAAGTAAACGTGTTTGATTCGGCTCATGTAGTACTGATTGCTTGTGATAGATGATGATAGATGATAAGCGAACATCTCCTTTTACATCATTACTCTACGTACGGAGAACCCTAGCAAAGAAAAACTGCGACAAATTTAGTTATCATCTGTTATCAATTTTTAAAGACAATTTTTGACAAACGTTACTGAATTCTACCAGCATGCTGACGAATTCTGAATATTACCAGCATGTGATGGTAAAAAAAACGAGTTAATGATATGGTATTCAACGAATATTAATTTGTTAGCACTTTTGTTATTTTGGCTGTTTATTGAGCCTAAATGATAACATATTTGGTGATCAAACACTGATAATATGGTATTAGAACTTGTTATCAATTTGATTTCAGATTTCATGGTGCTTATTTTGGAAAGTTTTTTATAATTTTGAAAATCCATCCCGGGTCATAGTGACCCCGACACCCAAAGAAGGTTAATATCCTCACAAGAGCAAATTGGTTGTAAATAATCAATTGATTGAAAAGTAAAAACAATAGAAGAACTGCATGAGAATCACTAGTCCATTCAACAAACTAACAGATGCAAACAAAGATTTAATTTGAAAGTAATGTTCGTTATGAGAATGAGAAGTATGTTTATGATTACTCATTATACATTTTTCAAATTGATTAAAAAGCGGACCCAGGCCTTTTGCCAAATATTTTTTTAAGATACGGTCTGTAATAAGTCTAACTACTTGAAAAATAAATAAATATATTTTCGGAACCAGAAAGAATCAGCACTAGCAGTTGATTCAGTGTGACCGTCCACAAAACACGTAATTTTTTCTAAAAAAAAACGGAAGGGTGAGTTATGTCAGCGACATAACTGCAAAGTTGACGTAGGACTGCTTGTTGATGTGAACAAATTTATGTCATCAAATTAATTAATCTCTACTATTTTTTATTCAGTCTAAAGAACCATGAAACCGTATGCTATTAGTGAGAGGCTTCACTATTGGTTCTCCACGAAAATTTATAAAAACTGCAGTTCAGCTTTGATGTTCTACTTTTCGAATGAAATACTTATCGTAAAGTTTCTGTGGGCCAGACAGGAGATATTATCGTTCAAAATATCCAAACCTGCGTAACTGTGAATAAAAAAGAGAGACGTAAATCCTACGTCCTAGAGCACAATGACATATCACTGAAAAGTTGGTCTTCTAAGGTCATTATGATTTTATATCAACATTATTAAATAGTTTGTATTGAATCATCATGAGCATGTTATTTAACTGGGTTGTGAATGATTGGACAATGCGTACCATTGCACAGTGGCCCAGAATGCTAATTTAGCTGGAAAGATACATTTTCAGCCTAATTTTCCATTTTTGGAGCAAAATTGTCTTCCACAAAGTTGTTTTTAATAACAAGGCGCTTCTTTTGGTGTGAATGAACACTAGGGCGGTCATTATTTTCAGAGAATTCGAAAATCTAACTTTTTTATTTGCAGCAATAAAGGCATGCCTCATACGAAAAAGATGTAGAATAAATAATTTCAAGCAACTTTGATGGTATATTTTTTTTCTGTATCTTTTGATATAACTGAATTAGAGCATTTTTCCCTACGGTGTGCCTATAAAAATTAGTTATTTTGCTGTAAATTTTTTATTTCAAATTTTTCAGCAAAGTTGTTTTGTCATAGAATCTAGAACAATAAAAGTTACAACTTTTGGTGTGCTGAAATTGTCTCTACATGTCATATAAAAGTTGTTATGGTTTTTGAAAACAAAATATGCCTTTTTCGAATGTTGGTTTATCTAGTTGGGGCAAACCAAAAAAATATTTCTTAACAGAATTTGAAATGATTTTTATCATTGCATATCATGTTTGAAAACTGGAGATATGTAGGTTATTTTTTTAAATTGACTTAACACATTTGAAAAAGGCGTAGTTTTATAAGAAAATCGTTAATTACTCGCTAACAGTAAGAGACATCGGCAAAACTCACACGTCAAAATTTGTATCTGTTTAAGTTATAAAAATCATCTCAAGACAACGTTGTTGGCAATTTTGAAATAAAAAAGTTAGGGCAAAAATTGTTTTTTTCAACTGATAATCAACTAAATAACCGGCATAAAGGGTGATACGGTCAAAATTTGGTCAAGGGAAAACGCGTGTAAATCGGTGAAATCGTTTATTTAAAAATTCAAATTAAATTTCTTTTTCAAGTTCAATTAGTATAAAATTCAGGAAAAATATTCAGTTAGGCTTCCGCTTTTCCAAATCCGAATTGCCGGGCCTTACGCTTGACCCCTGCCATCAGATTTTGTACAGCCACCTTGTCCACCTTCTTCGCCGCAGAAAGCCAGTTTGCCTTGAACTGCTGCTCGTCTTTAGCAGTTTTTTTGGTCTTCTTTAGGTTCCGCTTGACAATAGCCCAGTATTTCTCAATTGGGCGGAGCTCTGGCGTGTTGGGAGGGTTCTTGTCCTTGGGAACCACCTGCACGTTGTTGGCGGCGTACCACTCCATGGCCTTTTTACCGTAATGGCAAGATGCCAAATCCGGCCAAAACAGTACGGAACAACCGTGTTTCTTCAGGAAAGGCAGCAGACGTTTATTCAAACACTCTTTCACGTAAATTTCTTGGTTGACAGTCCCGGAAGCTATGAAAATGCTGCTTTTCAAGCCACAGGTACAGATGGCTTGCCAAACCAGATATTTCTTTGCGAACTTTGACAGTTTCGTGTGCTTGAAAATATCTGCTACCTTTCCCCTTCCTTTTGCCGTATAAAACTCCTGTCCCGGAAGCTGCTTGTAGTCGGCTTTGACGTAGGTTTCGTCGTCCATTACCACGCAGTCAAACTTCGTCAGCATCGTCGTGTACAGCCTCCGGGATCGCGCTTTGGCCGTCGTATTTTGTTTATCATCGCGATTTGGAGTCACTACCTTCTTGTAAGTCGATAGTCCGGCTCGTTTTTGGCTCGATGCACGGTTGTAGACGATACACCCAGCATATTTGCGGCATCTCGGAGACATAGGTTAGGTTTCGCTTGAAACTACCGGCAACTCTTTTTGTCGTCTCAGCGGCTTCCGGTTTTCGATTTCCCCCCGATCCAGACTTCCTGGCTGTCGACAAACGTTCCCCAAACACTTTAATTACATTTGTAACGGTTGATTTGGCAACTTTTAGCGATTTTGCCAACTTTGCGTGCGAGTAGCTCGGATTTTCGCGATGCGCGAGCAAAATTTTGATACGCTGCTCTTCTTGCTTGGACGGCATTTTGACAACTGAAGAGTGAATTCCAAAATCAAAATAGGAGCAACATTCTACACACACACACCTTCACAATGAGGGGTGTTCAGGTTTTTTAAATTCAAAATTGAAAGAAATACGTCAAGTTGATATTGACCAAATTTTGACCGTGTCGCCCTTTACTTCGCTGATATCATGAACCTAGTTGTGATATAATTTATAGATATAATCGTTCTCCACCCACAAACCAAGCAGAAATTGTGGCCGTACAGTTTGAAGATGATGAGGTAAATACTTTCATTCGATTTCACCGGTATTCTAATCGTACAGCACATACACAAACATGCCATCAAATCGTGCCTGCGTCGTAATCTTAGAATAATTCTTAAGAAGGTTTATTTCATTGATCATATTGATTTGGCATGCTGCAAAGCGGGGAACCATTGAATCTCCCAAGCTTCTTAGCATCTGCTATGAGGTACCAGGTGATTACCCACCGATTGCCTGGTGATCTATCAAATTTGGAAGATGTCTGCATTGAGTATTCTTAAATTATAATAATCCGCCCACAGAAAACATTGTGATTGGTTGAGCGGATTGGAAATAATCTCTAGTAGCACACTTGATGCCATTCAGTTGAGATAACATAAATATGACATGCTATGTCATAATCAAGTTACTTCAACTAATTATCGTAGTGTGCGACTTGGGATAAGATCATTGGGATTAAGACCAGGTCTTCCTAGGTTAGACCTAGACAAGGTTCTAAATTTAGAGGGCTTAGTATAGGTTGCTCTTTACAACGTTTAATTAACTTGATGCAGATATGAACCCCTGCTGTAAAATAGTTTGAAAAATATAGTTGTTCAATTTGAACGTGTTTTCTCAATGAATTGGTAGCAATGCGTACCTAAAAAATATTTTTTCCTTTCTCTTTCTGTTCTACAAGGACATGGTCAGCGCCGTTATTGACCCTTTAAGTGAGGACAGCAGGAGTTGCACATTGTGAATGATTCACTACTACCAAGGGACATTCTGTTGGTTCAATGTGCAGCTTCAGTTGACTTCGATCAATCATAGAGTAGCAAACCAAGAGTGGTCATTATGTCATGCTCTTGCTCATCTTAAGCATCCTTACTGTTGGTTCAAATGGGTTTAAATTGACTATTTGTACTAATGGTACAAACCGGTTCAGATCGGAAACCGGTTTATGTATGAATAATTGACCATACGTCGTGCGAGTTCAGCGTAACATTTACGAAAACGAAAGATGCTGCCAATCCAACCCTTTTATCCAACAATCCACTGATTTCTCGTGAAAGTGCAGAGGTGTCTGCTTCCAATAAAACGAGTATCACGTCAACATATTACACGTCAATTTGTTAGCTAAAATTTCTGGCTTGACTTATCCCAACCTTTCTTAAAACGCTCTGGCTTGACATGCAGAAAAGTAAATTTTTCCAATCGGCTTCACCATCTTTTTTTGAAAACAAAACTGTGCGCTTGGCGTCCATATCCAGCAAAGCTGATATTTTCTTCTCAATAAGAGGCTCTGGCTTGTCCTGTGCACCAGTTCTTTATTTTGTCCTGAAAGTTTTCAGTTGCTCTTCCAAATTCTCCACGGCTAAAATATTTCAAAGTATCATAACTTTCTGGAAGCTTCTGCTTTGTCATTGTGAAGCCTTTTTCTTCCGGCTTGCCGTCATCTTTATTTTATGGTTTTCTTGCAAGGATAATGTCTTATGAACTACTGTGTTCTTCACTATTCTAATTCCCAGGCAACCAAAATACACGTAAATTGAGTATAACGTAACTTGTTATCATGATATACAAACATATGTGTCAGCAAATAAATTGTATAGAATGAAGTGCAAAAGTGGAGGTCATTTACGTGTAAATTACATTGATTTCTTGAACATTATGTACAAGGTCATCTGTAATGAAAAAATCGCTATAAAAATTTTAACGATGTAGATCCGATTTAGTTTGTTACGCTGGATAAATAACACATCGTATCTAGGTCGATAATGATTCAACTTAAATATAGAAAAAAAGAGGGCACAACTTTATACTATTTTTAGGGATGGTCCATTAATTATGTCACGTAGTAAGGGAGGCTTTGGGAAAATGTTACAATCCATACAAAAAATTTGAAGGTTCATACAAAAAACGTGCCAAGGAGGGGGGCATAATTAATAGACGTTCCCTTATTTAAAATATATATGCAATACCACTTGTAATTGTCTGAGTTGAACACTTACGGTTTAAGAAACAGCACTTATAAACCTCAATTGCTGCCTTACTGTTTTCCAAAACCTGTTTCTCGACATGTATATTAGACTGATTGAAATTGAGGAATATGTGCTTACCTGTGCTTTATCGAATCTGACAGAATAGAAACTGACATTGCACACGCCATTTGAAATTCACTGTATCCATCATTTTTCAAGAAGTTCAGTTACAAGAAAGCCCTTGAACTGAACTCGACGTATGCACTCAACAATGTAAAGGCTGGCTAAAAGTAAATTGGTTTATTACCGTTCACCGTAAGCATAGGCTCAAAGTCATCTTTTGGTCCGATTTGGCCATCTGCCACTACTCCAAGGTGGCTCTGGACTTGTTTGCTGTCAACAAGATCGATTTCGTCCCCAAGCTAATGAATTCTCCGAATGGCCCAGAATTTCGACCAATCGAAAAATACTGGGCAATTTCAAAGCAGCGACTTCAACGAAGCGGCGCTGCAGTCAAAAACATTCAGCAAAGGGAAGAAATGCGCTGATTCCGTGTCTGTTCCCACTGGGCGGGCGCTGATGGGCTCCATCAAAAGGAAGGTTCGAGATTTCGTTTGAACTGGAGAAATGTAAACATCTAATGTTGTAACTTGGAAGTTTCAATAAAAGTACCGTAAAGCAACCATTAATGAACTTTTTGAACTTATTAAATCACGGATCACAGGTCTTTTTGTGTGTACCAAGTTACTTATAGTCAGCATTTACAAGCTGGGCATAAATGGGTCGGCCGAGTCCAGGACCGGCCTAAGGCGATATCCTTCTATGAGTGATACTTTTTGATGAAGATAGCAACTTCTGGTAGGCACTTCGCACGCACTTCATCCTCCGAAAGAATGGAAAGAATGGTCTGAAGGACTTTCTGCGAATTACTTGATCTCCTGGCAGTCATTGCCATCCAGCGTCAAGTAGGTGTCGTCATTGACTATGACCATGACGTTGCGCTACGTCGAAAAGATGTCAGCAGGTCCTTCTGGGTGATCGCCTTATGCTCAGACCAGCATAAAGTGACGCTTCCGCATAACAATGCCCATGTTGCCCAAATACAGTGCGATGCATTCGCTTAGCCACACCAGGGTTTTTCTTGGTTTTGAAATCGAATGAATGTTTAATCGTTTCATTTTCCAATCATCTTTTTTTATCTCTCCGAGCTATAAAAAGTAACACGATTTCAAGTCCTCTTCGGTAAAGTCCAAGCGTTTGCAAATTATTGTTGATTCAGTACTTGGTAGCTCCTCCTTTGTTCTTGATTACTTCAAAGATTCTCTTGGGCATTGAAGAAACCAGCTTTTTCATAGTTCATACTCTATACGGAACTATCAATACACTTTCTCTTCATGTCTATTTGTTCTAGCAATAAAATTACTGTCTGCTCCTAGCGCTTCGCATGGAGATGAGAAATTATCTGCTTCTGCTAACTTCATCAAAGATCGTTACTTCCACGCTGGGGAGAATACAAAATATAACAATCAAAAGCGTTCTTCATAGTTGTTGAATTGGCGTCCATTTGCGTAAACCTTCTATGCCAGTATGCCCCAAAGGTTCTCAATAGGCTGGACTAAATGCTGGCAATTCAAGAACGGTGATTTCTTTCGACTCAAACCATGCCATGGATCTGTCGCGACGCATTATCTTGCTGAAAAATAACCTCTTCGTCTAAATGATCTTCCAAAAACGGCACCAACACTTCTTCCAAGAGGTCGCAGTAAGTAGTCGAGTTCAGTTTTGCTGAGATCCAGCAGATGGGTAATTTGGAATCAAAGGAAAATCCACCCCATACGATTACAGTTCCTCCTCCAAAATTTCTCTGGGATCGGGTTACTCTTTTAAATTTTTAAAAATATGACCTGCCGCCATTGGTCAGTCCAGGACATATGATTCTGTGCGAATTGTAGTCGATTTGATTTGTGCTTCGTCTTAAGTCTGGGTTTAGGCTTTGATCTTGTCCATTGGACACACATTCAGAACGCGGCTAACGGTACATTTGTGCACTGGAAGTCGAGTTTGGCAATAATCTCTGTTTAGCAACAACTCACGTGGTTTTTGGTAGCTTCCTCTCGGAATTGTCCTTTTTGCCGAGTTGTTCGTTTAGAATTCCCCTTTGTTCACTTTTTAATACCATACTTCTGCGGATTTTCTCGATAATTCCAAACAACCTTCTCGGATCTATTGATTTAACGGGCAATCTCACGATTACTGAGACCAGTATCCGCCAGAACTCGGATTTGACCTTTCTGCACCTCGTTCAAGCGTTTTGCCTTTCCCATACTTAGACAAATTAACTTTATTGCGAAATACTACACAGTACACAACGAAAATACTTACTGAGGTGTAGAAACAGCATAAACTATTGAGCAAACTTAAGAGCTTTCAAAGAAAATCGCGATAAAGGTGACTGCGTCTTAACGTTTGCAACACAACGGAAGCAGGAAATATGGCGATAAGTCTTCTACGTCAAGTAAACAGCGCTAGAAAGCTGTTATTAGTGTGTGTAAGCAAGGCAAGGCACTACTACATGCATATAATATTTGCACTGAAATAAAAAGACCACTGCAAAATTTTATAAATGCGGCTAAATTATTTCAACGCACTGTCCTGCTTCCTCATTTGACCGGTTTTACCAAACTCTCGGCTTAAGTCGCGGAACGAATAGTCACCTTGATTTCGATTTTTCTCTTCAGCTTCTACTGCAGTTTACGGTTGCCCAGCACTGTCGGGCGGCTGTATTTTAAATCTCGAAACGAAGAACGTTTTTTTAGTAGCGTTCGTACAAAAAGTCGTTCGTTTCGATATCCAAAATACGGCCCCAGGCTTGCGTTCGACACTCTCGCATTCCTCCAGAAGGAAGAGGATGTTTTGAATGCCGGATCGGCTATATCCAGCAGACACTACTTATAAGGTAGATGGTGAAGCCCAATGCGGTGTATACAGGTGGCGAAGAGCAATGTGTTTGTCGGTATTAGTAACGAAAAATATGTAAACAATCCAAGATTTCGGATAGTGACATAAACACCAAAAACAAAGCGAGGTTAGTTTTTGTTCGCAGCCTTTTAGTGCACAAGCAAGCATTTTTTAGTCGAAACCTTTTAAAATGTATACCAAATATCGAAAACAAATATTCAGGCTTGTGATTTGCTGTTGTTGTGAATCGTTGTTTTTGGAGATCTACGGCACGAATGCTTACAAACAACAGACTGTGCATCATCTAACGAACACAAAGCCAGTATTTTGCATTGCACTAATACAACTCAACCACTTCTGCTCCACCTGTATAGACTTCATTGGGTGGAGCCGGCAGTACGAAGAAACCATTGAGCGAGGTTGTATAACCGTAAGACCAATCCCAACATCGTTTTACTTTGTAAATGGCTGTTTTAATTTACAACTAGAACTGAAACAAGTCGTTGCAATTCTACCGTTCGAGCACTTTTTTGCAACAGCTTTACAACTGCTCGACAGCTCTGTTCTATTTTCACCGCGATTCGAAACACGGATACAACATTGCTTAAATTGGTTTTCTTTGTTGTTAGCTGTTATGACTGATGAATGCCAAATTAGCATTTTTTGTTTTGTTTTGCAAGTGATTTTCCAATATGTTTAAAACACTGCATAGCGATTAACGTGTTTCAGTTTTACTTTTGACAGTTGTCACTGCTGCAGCAAATCAACAGATAATGCTGTCATTTTATTTTCTTCTGTACATGACAGGGTTGCTATGATTGCCGTGGCATAGGTAGATTAACTTCCAGCTAGCAGGTAGTTCGATGAAAATTCCCCAAAATAAGTCAAATTTTTAACGTACATGTTATGACAATCTTGTTAACAACTATTTCAATAATTCTTGAATACTTGACCATGCTACACCATTAATCTTGAAGCAAGACAGTCTCTTAAAATGATATACATTTGTTCGGTCCTTTATACTCATTCATATTCCTTGCCTAAGCTAAATATGAAAATATAATGTAAATTATTGACCAATTGAAAGTTATAAGAATAAATATCATCACATAATATTCAGACCAAAACGGATTTTGATGGATCCTGCGCTGTGCCCACGACGAAATTCAATTTTCCAATCTGATAAAACAGCCGTTTCGGTCAACAGTCGATGCCGACCAGGTTGCTAATTATCACGTAATGGCATTCACACCCCGTTAATATTCATCATGGTTAAAAATGCGATCTCAAAATAGACTTCAGGTATTCCAATACTCTGAGCAAGTCATGCTAATTCAGCATCAAAAGCAAAGAATTTCCTATCTCTCTCTCGATCGATTATTGCTGTTCTTAATCGGGGAACAAAGTAGTCGCATCGCTAGGGAAGTAATCAAACAACTTGAAATCCTAAGCTTGAATCGGACAACAAAATCTCATGTAATCATATTAGTTGATACCATGCGCAAACAAATGTGATTACTTTTGTTTGCATCTTACATCATTTCCTTCCCGGGGCTCTTATCGTCGGCGGCAAAGGTAGCCCTGTTGGCTCAAGTGATTCTACAACGTCAAACGATATCGACGGAGTCGCGTGCTGATACATGTTCGAGATTTTCTCACCGAGATATTTAAACGCCAACTTTTAATCGATCACTGATTGTCACATATCAGTCTATGACGGAGATAAAAGTTTGTGCGTGCGGCTTGCGGAAATCTGGCACTATACATCTGGCATTGTGGTAGAATAGAGGTGGAACAAGATGAGATTATAATACGATTATCATACTGATGTGTGATGAAAATTCCCCATTCAAATGCATTCGGACATCAACTTCAATTGTTGTCAACAAGTGTGCCACGCGCATTGTGATCTTTGTTACAAGGAATCCGATGCGCTCTTATTGTTATCAAGCGCATTGAATGTCGTTTCAGCAAATAGGCCTCGGTAAAGGTTCAGAGCAACACACAACAAGAAACTGGTCTAATTGAAATTCATTTGCACCCAGTACGTAGCACTTATCAATCATCAGCTAGCAAGTGTCGATCGGTCGGTTGCACAGTGGGCCGGGGTGGATAAAAAGATTTAATTAAGTGCGATTTTTTGAATTGTGAAATAGCATTTGAAAAGCCCAATAATCAGTAAGAATTAAAAGTTGTAGTTAAAAATCATACATTTTCAAATGCTTCTGCTCACATTCTTTTGTAGGTGCTTACAAGACTCTTCAAATGTATGATTTCTAATAATTCATAATTAGACCATTCTACATATTCCATAAGTCGAGCACTCGACCCTGAAGAAGTCTGTAAGTCGCAGACGAAATAGTCCTATATGTCAAAAGATAAACTTTTGCTGTGGAAACTAGTGGTATTTAGTGGAATTTGCTCACAGTTACTAGTGACAGTTTTAAATAGTGTTTCAGTTTTTTATTTTTTATTTGTATTAAAGCGAACAAGTGAAGTGTAAATTTAAATCTTCCGAGTTTTCCAATTACAATCGTTCTGCTGATACGCTCTTACAAGTATTTTTTTTAAAAAGGAGATTACACTGTAGTCAATTTTATGTGAGATTTCTACATCGTTTTCTTACTACTTTATCCTTTTATTGCATAACTAAAGAGATTACACTGAAAAATGAAAATGCCCCTCTTTCAGAACAAAAACGTTATTAGATAAATGTCCTCAAAGGTCAATAAATCCTTACACCGGAAAATTGACACGCATTTGCTTCATAAATTGTAGGAAACATCCGTATAGTTTGTTGTCTAGCAAGTTGCCATCGTTACACCTTATTCATAAAAAGTGCGAAATAAATTTCGTGCTGACCAGCCAATCACTGCTCCTCTTTTATCCTATCCGTACATGTTGGGCTAAAATCAATTTTTCATCTCCACGTAAAAGATAAAGCCACACACGCTTCGGGTTGAACGGTTCTTGCACCACCTTTCACCACGGTTTCGATTTTTCTTCGAATTTCGATGCATAAACCAACGTATAGTGGAGAACTGCGCGAACGACAACCGTCGAAATCTCATTTATGACATCTGCGACGACTTCACAACACTGGGGAAGTCACACGAGCGGCAAGAAATAGCCGTTAAGACCTCTCAATCTTTTCGAGTTTGCTATCGCTGGCAGGTGGCTCAGGATCCCCATGGTAGGGATCGTCTACGGTTCGAGGTTTCAATTTCCAATGGAACACAGCAGCCTTCTTCTACCGACATTACGTTCGACCTCACGAAACATATTGACTGGGGAAAGTATGTAAAGGCTTTTATCGACGATGAGCAATCGATTGAGGTTCTTTCTCCGCGGGGAAAACCGGTTTTTGTCCGAATGGATTACTAACTGTGCACAACGCCCACCAGTACCAAGCATATCGTTTCATAAGAATCTTTCAAACCCGTGGTGGGATAGCGATTGCCCAGAGCTTTAGCGCGAGAAATGCGTCGCATACCAAAATTCCCGAAAGCATGGAACGGAACCCCATTTTATGAATGTATACATTCGTAAATAAGGCTGAAAGCAAGCCCATCTTCGGTTGATACCAATCGTGATAACTTCCCAGACTTCTTCGGTTCCACAGTGGCTTTTGATCTGTCAATTACGGAAAAGATCGACGGGATCTCAGAGTTCCATCGTGTGGAGCTGATACTTTCAATCTTTTCAAACAGTTAAGGGCACGTCAGCGAGGACCATAAGTTCTTCCCAGATGATGCCAGTGGGATTGGTGTCTTAAACACGGTTCATGGTGTCTGCTCTTTGCTACAAAAGCCATGTTCTATATATGTTGCTGAACTAGCAGCTATATAATATGCTCTAGAACATATTGCTTCTCTCCTCCCTGAGCACTACTTCATTTTTATCGGCAGTCTGAGCTGTCTGAAGGTTGTTCGGTCAATGAAGTTGGTCAAGCACTCAACATTTTTCCAATATGAAATACGTAGAAGTTTAAGTGCGTTGTATAAACGCTTGAGTCCTTTCACGTTGCTCGATTTTGGGCAATGAGAAGGCGGACTCACTGACTAAGATAGGCGCTATGGAAGCCGATGTTTACGAGCGTCAAAGCGATTTTTTTTCATTGGCGCGTCAAGCGACCTTGATTAGCTGGCAACTTAAATGGAGAGATGGGGAACTGGGCAGATAGTTGCATTCAATTTTCCCTCAAGTTCCGAGAAATGCTTGATTTAAAGGTTTGAACGTGTGGCGCGATTTCATTTGTGTTATGTGCCGACTGATGTCCAATTATCTTCGCTCTATGCTTTCTTTCAATCAATTCATTTAATCCGATTTAAAAACGTGCATAGCTGGTCTTTTGCAATTAGTTCCAGAATTTTCTCTAAAGTGTTCACATGTTATTAAGACGATACTTTTAGGTATTAATCATTTCAGCGACTTTTTGAATGTTCTACTTGGGAAGATTCTGCAGTCACTGACCATCAGTGAGAAAGGGATGTCGAAGCCACTGTTCGTTTCTCTTGGACTTGCTATGAATTTACATTATCAAATGCCTGCCGGAAGTGGAAGCACCATTCGAAAAAGGAAGTGGTGTTTTGATCGGACCTGGCATCGACTCACTATGCCAAAAGGTCGTTGGAAGCCGTGGGTTGCCTAAATAACACTTTGGTAACGAAGAACGCGAACCCTCCGAACGTTACCCAGCTGTGGCCAATTGGAAAAATCCTGGTCAACCTAAAGTGCAGGGTGTATTTCCTGTACACAATTTTCCTGCACACAATCTAATCTAATCTAATCTATATCTAATATATAATCTCACACTAACGCAGCCAATTCTTGCAAGCATCCTGGAAAATGACGGTTGCTTAAATACATCATTTTTCTTGTCACCGGCCAGGTCAACTGCGTAGCATGTGCCGCGAGAAGATTCCAAGAAATAGAGCGATTCCAGAAAGAGTATATAAAATCGCTCTACTACTACGAAGCATGGGAAGGAAGAAAGCGTGGACCTCCTGTACCAAACGATTCCATATAGAATTAAACAATGTGATAATTTGTACGTTATCGTTGGGAGCATAGATGCTAGAAAGATTAGTTTATGCTCCTTTTGCCTAAGGATGAACTTTTGGCATTTAAACCAAAAGCCTAGCCATATTTGCCAAGGTTATAGCGCCTTATCTCGCTCACTGAAATTGAGATTGAAATTTAAAATTTACTGCATAATTTATTTAGTTATTGTTATATTATAGTCTAACAATACAAAATTATGCGACTCGGTCTCTCTTTTATATAGTTGGAAATATAAAAATGAAGGAACTATCACGAAATTGCCATTATTCCATGCATTCCTAAATTTTTTGAAGCAATCTATATAATAAAAATGAGTTGGGGTTTCCTTTGTCACGATTTAACTCGCGAGCGGAAGGACCGATCGGCGTGAAATTTTGTATGCAGAGGAAAGGGGGGCTCCCATACAAATGAAACACAAATTTCTACACAACTCGAGAACTAATCAAGCAAAAGAAACCAAATCTAGCATGTGTGAGTTTTTGAAGGCAAAAAAGGTTTTTATGATAGCTTGAGAACCCTCCCCGTCATAAAAGGGGGGGGCTCCCATACAAATAAAACACAATATTCTGCATAACTCGGGAACTAATCAAGCAAACGGAACGAAATTTAGCGTGTGGTGGTTTTTTAAGACAAAAAATGTTTCTATGTTGGTTTGAGACCCCTTCCCTCTCCTAAAGGGGGGGGGGGGGGAGGGCTCCGATACAAATGAAATACACTATTCTGAATGACTCGAGAACTAATCAAGCAAATGGAACCAAATTTAGTATGTGGTGGTTTTTGAAGACAAAAAATTGTTCTATGTTGATTTGAGACCCCTCCCCTTTCTGAAAAAGGGGGGGAAACCTATTCAAATGAAACGCAAATCCTTGCATAACTCGAGAACTAATAAGAGAAATGGAACCAAATTTCGCATGTGGAAGTTTTTGAAGGAGGGAAATGTTTCTATGGTGATTTGAGACTCTTCCGTCATATGAGGAGGAAGGGGGGAGGGGGTGATCTCAAACAAATGGAACCCAAATTTCTGCATAACTCGAGAAATAATCAAGCAAATGGAACCAAATTTGGAATGGACGAGATTTTTAAGGCATGAAATGTTTTTATGGTGGTTCAAAGCCCCTCCTCCCTCTAAAAAGGGGGGCTCTCATACAAATGAAACAAATTTTAACCAAACATGAGAACTATACCCACTGCTTTGCAAATTTGTATTCAGTGGTTTTTGGGTCCGGGAAAGCATCTTATGATAGTTCGAGAGCCCTCTCGCTTCTAGAAAGGGTGGGCTCCCATGAAAATGAAAAACAAATTCCTGCATAACTCGAGAACTAATCAAGCAAATGGCACCAACATTGGTATGGGTGAGTTTTTGAAGGCAAGAAATGTTTTTGTGGTAATTTAAGACCTCTCCTCACTCTGAAAAGGGATACATACATACGAAACACAAATTTAAACCAAACATGAGAACTATCCCTACTATCGCTATGCAAATTTGTATGCAGGGGTTTTTGGGCCCGGGAAAGGATCTTATTATAGTTCAACACCCCTCTCGCCTTTAGAAAGGGGGGCTCTCATGCACATGAAAAACTATTTTTTGCATAACTCAAGAACTAATCAAACAAATGGAACCAAATATGGCATGTGGAGGTTTTGTAGGCAAGAAATGTTTCTACGGTGGTTTGAGACCCTAAAAGTGGAGGGAAGGATCTCCCATATAAATGAAACACAAATTTTTGCATAACTCGAGAACTAATCCAGCAAATGGAACCAAATTTGACATATGGAGGTTTTTGAAGGAGAGAAATGTTTTTATGGTCATTGAGACTCTTCCGCCGTCTGAAGAAGGGGGGGGGGGGCTTCAAACAAATGAAACACAAATTTCTGCATAACTCGAGAGCTAATAAAGCAAATGGAATCAAATTTGGCATGTGGAATTTTTTGAAGAAGAGACATATTCCTAGGGTGGTTTAAGACCCCTTTGCCCTCTGAAAGGGGGGGGGGGGCTCTCATAAAAATGAAACGCAATTTTCTGCATAACTCGAGAACTATTCAAGTAAATGAAACCACATATAGCATTTATGTGGGGGGGTTATTGGAAACAGGATTTTTATTTATATTAAAATGGATTTCTGTCTGACTGTCTGTCTGACCGATCGGAGTGAAAATATGTATGCAGGTATTTTTGGGGCTGGGGAAGGTTCTTATGATTGTTTGAGACCACTTCCCCCTTCCGGCTCGCATACAATAAAACACAAATTTCTGCATAGCTTGAGAACTAATCAAGCAAATGGAATCAAAAATGGTATGCGGGGTTTTTTGAATTCAAGAAATGTTTCTATGGTGAATTCAAACACAAATTTCAACCAATCCTGAGAATTATCCAGGTAACTAAGCCACAAACTGTGTATTGTCTGGGTAAGAAGAATGTTCTGATAGAAGTTTGAACTCCTTAATACTCAAAAAAAACTCTTTCAAAAAAAAAAGCGGCAGTTCTTTGTAATGTTCATTTATTTAGTTGCAGGCGTAGCAACGCTCGCACCGGGATCAGCTAGTTATTAATGAAAAATTGTTTACTCAAATCAAAAACAGAATGAATAACAAGCAAATTTACTAAAATTCGTTCCAGTTCCAGTGTTATGGGCCAGCTGAGCATGTTGGTGCTGGTAAATTATTAATAAAAACACCAAATAAAATGTAGGAACCAAACATGGTTGGTTTGGTTGAATCGAAGAAAAATATTAAATTATTTGATTTTCAGTGTATATTATTGTGCAGGAAAAACGTGTATTTTCAAAATAATTTAACGATAGGTATGTTCATTTCCAACGTTATGGGCCACTTTTGGATTCACTCAGAATTATGGGAAAATATTCCCAGTATTATGGGTCAATCAAACAAAAAAGAGTTGTTTTGATAAAAAAAACAAAGATTGAAGACTGTTTTCGTTGTTTTGACTAATTTAATTCATTTTTACTCTTTCTGTTAACAACAATTAATTCTTAAGAATTAATTGAAATTTTATAAGGGAATGGTTTTGAAAAATAAGATTAAAGTCAATAATCAATATGTGTTAACTTATGGTGCACAATTTCATAATTTTCTTCTAGGTTTATAATTTGATTTCTTCTTTCAACCTCTACTTCGACTTTACTTTTTGCGTGGCTTCTATTGTTAACTTCTTCTTTAGATTTCCTTCATCTCTCTTTTGTTTATGCCACTTTTCTTTGCGCGATTTCGTCTTGCTTGGCTTTTCCTGATCTTTCTTCGCCTGAACCTTCTTGTGGTACCATTCTAGCCATTTGGTAATAGTTGCTACGTATAGAACATGATCTTGAATTCGTCGCTTCCGATCACCTTTCTTGTCGTTCACTCTAGGCCAAATGAGCACAAAATCAAAAGGAGCCTTGGGTTGAAGATTTGAACCTACTTCCTCTCCCTCATTTGCGATTCAGCATATCGGAGAGAATGGATACAGAATGGATCTTTTTTGCATACTCAGCAACTGTGCGCGTAAGATAAGATTCATTGATAGGAAATACAGCTCTGGACATGTATAGAATCCATTCCTCGATTTTGGCTTCTTCTTCAGAAAAAAGAACAGTATTGGGTTTATTAGTTTTTAGTGGCCTCCGAAGGTACCGTTGAAGTGTACTGTAGGAGAGCTTACGATCTCTTGCAGCGTCGCGGACATTTGTTTTGCTTGATCAAGAGCACGGTGTAAAGCACTAGCTTCATAAAATTTCCATTTTTGTTTTTCCGTGTTTTTAACGTTTTTTAGTTGTACTGAAAACAAATTAAAATAGTCAGCAAACTACTGTTAATCCATGTGTCCGATCCATAATACTGGGAAAAGTGAATTCTTCTACCAGCATTATGGGTCAATGATAAACTTTATATATTTATGCGAAAAATTGATATTGTGGCTATTTTAATGAAACTGATCAAATACATATCTAATTTCTTGATTGTCATCCATTTTTCTCACACAAATAACTATTTACGCGGTTTTTTTTTTTCTTATTTTGAAAGACCGAAGTTTTGTGGCGGTGGCAAAAACAATAACAAATTAACAGCTGACGGGAGCCTACTGACATCTATCGGAAAATTGATAAACTACATATGCCTGCGCTGAGTGTTTCTCTGGCAAGCATGCAGATGAATGTTATTTGCATCCTTTAAAATTTAATGTGAAGGTTGAAAATTATTAAATCATGTTTAAAACCAATATAAAGCATCGACTAGCTCATAATACTGGGAAGCAACTGTATCGCTGATAGCAATGAACAAGCTGACGCTGACGCATTGACATACCCATGCTTCTATTCAAATAACGAAAATTGGGAATTGTGCCAGGAATTCTCAAATGGTTCGAATTCTATCTCACCAACCGTCAACAAATAGTAAGATTCAAAGGGAAGAAATCAAATCCTATTCAAGTTACCTCTGGAGGCTTTCATTTAGGCCCCCTTTTATTTATTTTGTTCTTAAATGACATTTACTCTATTCTTAGCGACATTAAATTACTTATTTGTGCGGATGACATAGAACTATTTTTTGAAAGAAGAAATAATGAAGATATTATGACATTCCAGAAAGAAATAAACGTTTTCTATGTCTCGTGTAAAACAAGTCTTTGGCAGCTGAATGTAAAACAAGTAATCCGATAGCTTTTAGTAGGAAACGAAGCACCCCAGACATAACTGTTATTTTACACTGAAAATTAATTTTCATTTATATTATGAAATCGAAGGTAGGACTAACAAATCTATTCGTTGTTTTTTGCAACGAAACTGATTTATACTTTCTTAGAAGTTTCCTGCGTATTTAATGCTCCACGCGCAACTGTCAAAATCACTAAGCATTTATTGACACAAAAAGAACATTCGTTCATTGTACGAAAACAATACAAAGAGCTACGAGTAATTTGTTACCAACAAAAAAGAAACGCGCCTGTGGTGGTTGCATGACCCACTGACAGATCTACTTTATCGCAAATCAAAATATAGTTGATAAAAAAAAGCGCAACCACGAGGAGTGGTTCAGCGTTTTATTTTTATAATGTTTATGGTATGGGGTTCGATGCTATATTTTTAGGAAGAGCTGTTAGTGACTTCGTGGTGGATCTCAGTAGGCCATGTTGACTCGTGAGATGTTACTTGATTACTGTGCATGAAGTTCTAACTCTCGAGAGCGCTTTCGTTTCTATTTTGGGATAAATAAATGATTCCCGCTATCTCAGCAGGGACAACAACATTTACGAGTACGAGCGATTGGCTGGTCTTCAGGAAATTCATTTTGTGCATTGTACAAAAAAGGTGTAATGATAGCATTGTGTTAGATGACAAGTAATATGAATGTTTCATAGAATTTACGAGAAATTTTTTCTAACTACAATATCCATGTTTACGAAACGAGTGAAAGCGTATTTACTAAAATAATTTTTCGGTGTTGGGAATCCGCCAGTTGAGAAGTGTAAAAGAGTAAGGAACTTAGGAGTTATCTTGGAATCGAAACTTGCATACATTGAACACTTCAATATTATCATCAACAGAGCAAATCATATGTTTGGGTTTGCAAAACGTTGTTTTTTTTACATTTTAATGACCCGTACACAAAAAAAAACCTTGTACATTGCATATGTGAGGTCAATACTGGACTATTTAATGGTAGTTGAGTCACCCTATTCAGTCATACAAGAAGAACGAATAGAATCAGGTGCAGAAGCAGTTTTTACTGTTTGCTCTTCGTAAATTAGGTTGGGCAAGGTTACCACTTCCATCTTATGAAGCATGCTGTATGCTTCGGCATCCAGTAGTTTCATTCGTAAATGATATTGTTTCGCAGCGTGGAGAACTTTTATCAAAACTTAATTATTACATTACGTCCCGGCAAATACGAAATTGAAATATATTTACTACAAACCATCATCGCACAAATTACGCTAAATTTGGACCTCTAAATCAGATGATGGCAATTTACAATAAACACTGAGAAAATATTGACTTCACTATGATTAAAGCAATACTTCAATTTAATTTGATAATCTACAGACTAAAAATGTAAACCTGATAGGTTAGTTTTCTAAGGCGTACTATCTTGAGCTCAATAAGCGGACCTCCAGTGGAAATCGGTGAATATGCACTGAATACCGAACACTGAGTACACAAGTTATTCACAATTTATTCGTCCACTTAGCGTTAATCGTTTAGCAACACACAAAACATTCGATTCTGATCATTTTCTTCCAATTTAATACGGAAAAGTTGCCACTCCTATGTACCTATATTAATAATATCACGAAAACCATTAATCCCATCGGTGTACATATGTTAATCGTACTGATTTTAATCAAGAAAAAATACAAAAAAGTTAACGCTTTCCACTACTACACCCAAAAATGAATTAGATCATTTGACAGTACTTCACGTGTGTTGGGTAGCATGTTTATAACCAAGACAAATTGAAAGGGTTTGTTTGTGGGTTCTTCCATGAGAATATTGACAACAAGGCTCACCATAATGTTGGGCATTGAATGCTCTATGAATGATTGAACACGAACACTAGCGTTGATGTGTTTGCTATACAGTAGGGTGATGCAAAATTCGAAATATTTGCTCCCCTAAGCTTAATCGACGCCAATTTGGGTCCTGATAGTCCCCAAAAAATTTAACACTTTTGGTTTGACTTGGCTGCAGTACACGCTATTCAAAGTTTGTATGGGAATTAGTATGGAAGAATCTCAAACTTACATTTCAGATCCCTAACATCTTAATATTATGTCCTTAAACCAAATCTTATAAACATTCATGTAGTAAGTTGTCAACTATCAAAATGCCGAAGATATCTGACATGTAAATTTTATACAAAAATAGTTATTCATCAAATATAATAATTGGAAGTAAAAATATGTAATGTATATAAAATTTATAAATATAAAATATATCAAATATATATAATAATATAAATAAAATAAAATACATAAAATATATGAATATAAAATATAAAAAACATATAAATAATAAGAAAACAAAAATAAGAATAAAACATCATACCTAAAGTGTGTATTTTATGTTTTATTGAATAACTACTTTTGTATAAAATTTATATGTCTGGTATCTTCGTCATTTTGATAGTTTACAACTTACACTATATGAATGTATATAAGATTTGATTTAAGGACATAATATCAAGATGTTAGGGATCTGGAAATGTAAGTTTGAGATTCTTCATACTAATTCCCATACAAACTTTGAATAGCGTGTGCAAAGCTAAATTAAAACCAAATGTGTTAAAATTTTTTGGGGACTATCAGGACCCAAATTGGCGTCGATTAAGCTTAGGGGAGCAAATATTTCAAATTTTGCATCAGCCTACTATACAGTATGTGAGCAGTGCAACATCAAGCGATGACGTCGATTGTAAACACGGTTCAGAATAGGTGCAAGCGTATTTAATTTATTGTGAAAATTAATCCCATAGTTTTCTAGTATTTTATCACGTATTCGTAGATTCTCGTGTGGCTAGTTTAATAAGTGAAGTGTGATTTTTATGATTTGTGCAATTACGCAAACGAAAATGTGTAAGGATTTAGTGCAATTAAAGAGAAAACTTGGAGTCTGGCTCTAGTATATTCCCTAGTACGGTTAGATCAATACGACGAATTTGTAGTGCAAAGGTAAGAAATTGTGTTGAAAATCTGACTGCTCATTATTTTTACGAAATTTTAGTCTCCGAAACGTTTTTGTAGCTTTTAATTATATTCAAGACCTAATTTTATTTGCCAGGATTGTATATTCTTGGTTCCTGTGTCCATTAATTGGAAAAATTAAACATTTTTTTACGTTTGAAGTTGGATGGCTGCAGAATGTGATGGATATATGTAATATGGTGAGAATAGGTTCCGTTTCCCTATATATCCAAGTTAGACATAAAATGTAACTATCATTGCAACAAAACGGTCTACTACTGATTGACGACTAATAAAAAAAGAAATTAAGTAAATGGAAGGCCAAGAAAATGAAGCAACTCAACAACAGAACTGAAAGCTGAATCCGGCAAATCGATACAGCCATACAACGGTCATACTCCAATATCATGACAAAACTTGGCCGCACGGTGGATCATGGATGGATGCCAATATTCACTAAACTCAGTTTGAGGATGTGTCTTATCATTTTCATTCAAATTTTTTTTAATGTACTTCCGTGGATCAGTTCCCGAAATGAACTACAGGAACCGAGGACCTGATGGCAGCTGCAGCCATGAGCAGCATTGGCACCCCACTTACTTACACCAAAAAGCTATGCATTGTAAATAATAATATTGATTATCGGTCCTGCAAAATGTAGCAGGCTTCTGAGCCTTATAAGTTTACTTTAAAAAAAAAATGTACACCCAATAACTTTTAACGTTCCTGAACTCAGTATTCTGGCAGCGCTTCTACAGTTTTTTTTCTTCAATTTCTATTTTTCTGTATTATCGAGAAATGCAGTTTCAGGCTGGTTTATATCCCGCCGTAGTCACTTTAACACCTTTTTGGGTGTTTGCGTGCTACGGGAAATTTTGTGAATAGCAAAATTCCAAAACAAATTGAGTTTTGTATAGCGTATCATGCTCCAAATTATATGCGCATTTAATTTTATGGTGAATATTGGCACGATAGAGGCTGAAAATGAATGCGCCTCGGAGATTATGCGAGCTTACAACAACAAAACCAAAATCGAAACAAATATATTTGATAAATTATTTATCAATTTCCTGAAAATTGATGAAATACAATCAGGTTATCTGAAAGAATGCCGAAATTTTATCTCTGATCTACAGTTCACTTGCATTACATTTAATATTTGGTATATGTATTTTTCCACATTTCAATGATTTCTTTTATTTCAATATGGCGATTGAAAGAAATCACAGTTTTTCTAAAAAGCCAATTTATCTTAGCAATGGCTACTATAAAACTATTTGATCAGTTGGTGACTTTCCTCAATGGTAATTCGCCGTTGAAAGCATTAACTGGAGGCAAAATGGCTGTAAAATCCTTTTTCAACTGACCATAATTAGATAATATGAATCAGTCCTAAAACGGCATTTCAAAACAAAATTTTACGAGTTTATAAAGTCAAAATAAAACCTTTGATAGGAGTAAAAAGAATTTTAGGAGACAAGGTTTCAAGATCGATGTAAAGAAGCTGTGTAGGTTCTCATAAATCAGACTCAGATATAAAACGTATTAGTACTATGTTGGTACCACAATAAAACCAAATTGATTTCCAGTGGCACTCATAAAAATTTAATAAAACTTAATAAAACTCGATGGTTTTGACAATGTTACTTGGGGTGTTCCCTATGTTAAATTTTTAAGTGATCTAGTGAAGTGTTAGTGTAGATTTTCCTAGCTTGTCAAATAAAATCGTTCTTCTAATACGCTCGGGAAAGAGTTTGTTTGAAAGTGTCTTCAAAACAGTGAAGTGAAATTTTAACCTGCTGTTGCACATTTTGCCCAGCGTTGGCGGAAAGTGCATCCACAGTGCTTGGATTGGTTCGGCTAGTTATTGATTCGCATGACGTAAAAGCATTTCTATCGCATCGCATCATCAGGGTCGGGTTCTTACAAACTCACCCAAGCAAGTCAATGTTGTGAGAACAAATCTCGACCGGTCCATCGGTCGGCCAGCCGGTTGATGTTACCGCCTCGCTCGGGCCGCCTCTCGGTGTATGAGTTGTGTTTACCCCTCGGCAGGCACTCAGGCTGTCAGCAGTAGCACCACTTGAGCACTTACTATCAATTACACTTTTCTATTATTCACACACCCATCCCTATTCCGTTTGATGGACGACGATCGCCGTAGCTGCTTGCTCTTCTGGACGGATCTCGCAGCCTGTCTGTCCCTGCGAGAAGACCAGATGCTGACGAAACTCGCCGACTTAGTACACAGCGTCGCCGGTGTAGTTATATTTTATTATTGTCATCCCACTGCTAGTGCGATAACAGCTTCGGTAAATCACTTTTAGTTCGCACCAAGATGCGAAGCAGATGATGGAATTCCGAGCGGCAAGCGAAAGTTCGCCGCGGTTTGAGTTTGAGTTGCTCGCGAAATGTCACATAGTAGTTTGCCGCAATCAACCGCGTTTCCCAAATTCAATCTAGTCTCAACACCCAACGACACTTAAAAGAGCACCGCTGACATTGTATCACCGGATTATCAAATGATTTTACACTTGATTGGATACCATGATCTGAGTTCCCATTTGAACGATCTCATATGCTTCTTACAACCTTGTAACCTAATCCCGGAATGCAACCAGCAAGTGAACATCAACATTTTATTTTAATTCCAATATCATGTTCCAGTGCAGTGACGGTTGTTCACGGTTCTTGCTTTCCGGGGCTCGATTCGTCGACGCAACAAAGTAGTAACTTTTCAAACAAAAGCAATCCCCCGCAGCAGCCGGAGAAAACTAGCAGCATTTGTACCCTTCCGGCCGTTTGCTGTTTCTTCATTCAATCATCCGCTTTCTGCGTCCTTCCTATCGTGTCCCGGTGGCATCTGGGGAGGAATTTCAGTTCCGCAAGGTGACATCATTTATTCAGAGAATGGGTAGGTTCCGGGTTTAAAGTCTGAGCTAGCTCATGGGACTCGCTTTCGTCCTTTGACGCTGTGGCTGCTATCCTGAAAGGGAAATGAGAGTGGTTCATTGTGTCATCGGTTAATGCAATCTACATTGTCTTGTTAAGCACATGCAGCGCCGGAGATAAGACGATATCTAGAAAATGAGCTAAAATCGCGCTCATAGGGGGATTAATGTTCATGGTCCTCGTTAAGATGGAAGTATCGTTTCATAACTGGTTGACATGAACCACGCTGTTATGTGGGTAACTTTTAATGAAAGGAATGACTGCTTTGTGGCAAAATTATGCATGGAAGTAAAATTGCAAAAACCATCCAGCTTTATTAAGTTTTATTAAAGTTTGATGAAAGCCACTAGAAAGCAATTTGAGTTTATGATAGTGCCAAGAGGTGCCAATAGGTTTCATATTTTAGTCAGATTTATGAGAACCTATACAGCTTGTTGACAACGATCTTAAGACTTTTTTTATTCGCAAATTTCTTTCACTCCTATCAAAGATTTTATTACGACTTTATGAACTCATAAAATGCTGATTTTAAATGTCGTTTGGAATTCATTTATGTTATCATATTAAGGTCAGTTGAAAAAGCGTTTTAAACACGTTTTACTTCCAGTAAATGAATCCTAGAGGGTTTGAGCTGTTTAGTGGAATACTTGTATCTATAAATTAGAAGAAAAACTAGTAATCTCCATTTAATTTCAACAACCTTTGCTTATCTTCGACAGATACGCGTATTTCGTCTACAATGTGCAGACTTCTTCAGTGTCTCGTACTAATAACTCGACTTCTAATTTATAGTTCCAGTAAATGCCTAAAACGGAAAATTTGCATTGAGTGAAGTCACCAAACGACCAAATAGTTTCGTAGTAGCCATTGCAAATATAAATTGGCTTATTGTGAAAACTGTGATTTCTGCCAATCGCCATGTTGAAACACAAAAAAATCATTGAAATGTGGAGATACACCGAACTTTAAATGCAATGCAAATGATTTGTAGATCAGAGACTAATTTCGGCATTCTTTTGGATAACCTTATTGAATTCCATCAATTTTCTGAAAATTTATAATTAATTTATGGCAATGTAATAAAACATCAATAAAAATGGAAAAAAATAGCAATAAAAATGTGTGAAATCGCCACTTAAATATTAAACACTGCGCCAAAATAAGAAAAACTAACAATTCGCACTAGAAAAAACTTAAAATTGCAATAAAAAATTGATAATTCTCTTTCAATGATTCAAAAGTGCCGGTGAACCTTAAAAAAACAAGTCATGGAGATTAGTATAAATGCAATAATAAGCTGATGGATTTGAAAAATTCGAAACTTTAGTCACGTGTTTACCGCTAGAACCTATTATTGTGACGGAAAACTTTCAGCTTATTATTGTGTTTATACTAATTTCCATTGCTTTTTTTAAGTTTTACCGGGCACTTTCGAATTATTGAAAGAGAATTATAATTTTTTTATTGCAGTTTTAAGTTTTTCTAGTGCGAATTGTTAACTTTTCGTAGGCACAGTGTTTTATAATTTAGTGGCAATTTAGTGAATTTTCAATGCTAAATGTTCTTTAATAAGTGCCAGTATATATTTTAGTCATTAATGTATCGAAGATGTTTATAACGATTTTGTTTTTGTGATGTGATGTGATGTGATGTGTTATAAGAACTCGCCATCAGTGCAAGGATTACCTATGGCTGCAGGACTATTCTCAGCAGGTTCTAGAAATTTTTAGCATAAATGATTTATAAAAAGTTAAGACAAAAAGAAGATTTCACGGCTATACTGAACTTTAGATTCAATTAACACATTTATTTTTGTTTTTACTTGAACTAGTAAATGTACTGGGATATTGCAAATTTTTACTGGTCCTTATAAAATAGTTGTGGGCAATAAAATAAGGAAAAATCTCACAAAAAAAATAACAATTCAAATAACTTACCATAAAAGCATATCAGTCTCTATGTTGCATCAACATCAGAAATACTACTTTCCAACGCATCTTACACTGCATGTTGTTCGTATAGCAGAGGAAGAAGCATTAGATGGAATAGCGCCACTTTTGACATTCATAGCGACAACACGATCGCGCTGACAAGTGTTAACCTCATTTTTTTACTATTCTTCAATTTTCATTTGCATTTGGAGTGAATACACTCATTAGATCTAGGTCTTCCAGGTTTCATTGTTCGAAAGTGTTGGAATAATTAAAATAGCAATTATTTTTTGTGCATAGTAAGTGGAAATTTCCCATCGATATCAAAAGGTAAATATTTGTTTTGGCTAGCATTTTTGGTGTATTTTTATGATCCAAAGGCATTTCCAAACAAATCGTTAAGTGAAACATTGTTTTGATGTTTTATGTTTATGGCGTCATGTTTGTAAGATGGAACACTGTTGAGCTTGTACGATTGAACACATTTTTTTTTGTTTTAAAACATATGAATGACATTTTTTATGTTTAAAAATGCCATGGCATCAATAATAAATTGAAATATAACAATACATTTTTTTAAAGAGATTTTATCGATTGATTTCGAAAAAAGGCCATAATTTCTTTTTGATGACTATAAATAATTAGTTCCGTGGACAAACTTGGAGCCCTTTAGTTCCTCTTTCGAAAAATTCTCGAGAAAATAAAAATTATACATGTTACGAGCAAAAAACGAATGGTGTTCCACCTTACAAGCCATTTTTTCAAATTGCAATTTTGGATGGATTTCGAAAATAGGCCATTACTTTTTTTTTGATGACTATAAATAGTCAGTTCCTTGAGCAAAGTTGAAGCCTATAAGTTTTTCTTTCGAAAGTTGTCTTTGGATCCGCGAAAATATAAAAATTATACAGGTTACGAGCAAAAAACGGATCGTGTTCCATCTTACAAGCCATTCCTATACTCATTTTCTTTTTATAGACTGATCCAATATGAATGGACCATGAACTTAACTGCATATACTGTGCTGGTTTTTACAAGGGGTCACTCTTCTCATATAGAAGGACATCATGAATGACCCAATTGCTATATATACAAATTTCAACTTGAATAATTTACATGAAATTTAACACTATAAAAATTAAATTACTTGACTATGTAAAAAGCACCTACAGTAAGTCAATGTACTTCCAACCGTTCACCCAACCTACCTCTTGTTGCATTATTAAATCCTCGTAAATTGAAATTTAAAGTGATGGTAACAATCCTCCCAACCTTCCTCGCGTCCTTACACAATAAATGAGAAAGCAAGCAAATCTATCTATGTATATAAAAATGAAATGCTGTCCGTTCGTGACGGCATAACTCACGAACGACTCGATGGATTTATTTGATTTCTTTTTATTTGATTCGGTCTTGGTTTCCAACAGGTTTATACGAAGAAAAAATTTGAGAAAATTTCACTAGAAAATGAGAAAAAACATAAGAAATCAAATTGTACTTTGTTTGGGAATATCATAATGTATGCTAGACAGCAAGACCATCTTTCGATTTGTAAGGACAAACCGGTGAAACTATTATAATGGCTTGCAATTAACTTAAAACAAAGAACGAGAGGGAGAGAATCACTGATTGTTACTTGGGACCTTTGAGAAGATGTACAAAAATGATAATACACTAGAGTCACTTATTTCGCAATTTTTTACGAGGTTGTCGGAATTTGACGCGGTTTTCGTCATTCAAACAGGTAGATAACGTTCGCTTATATTTGAACAAGAAACGCGTTTCAAACCTAGCATTTCTTGCTTTTGCAGAAGTTTTTGTAAATTACGGGTTTTACGTGGATTTAGGAATTTACTCGATTTTTTAAGTAGTTTTTTTTCATCGCACTCACTCCTGTGGAAAAAGTAACTTCAGTGTATACGATTTATAGCGTGTAAACTGGAACGTTTGTATTGGTGACACCTCGCAGCGAGATGTAAACTCTAGATCAACAATAGAATAGGGCCTATCAACATTTGTAACCAAATATTTCTGAGCCCTTTATCAATACCATAATCATGTAGGGAAAAGTTTCTCTACACGATGATGCTATAGATTTGCGTGTGTGGCGTAGTAGGCTTGCGAGAAAGGCTCAAAGTATATTTTACAAATGTTGATTAACCCTATTCTATTGTTGGTCAAGAATGAGTGAAGGTCAATGGAAAGTGAAGGTATTGGTTAATGTCTTTTGTGTTGAACTGACAGATGTGTAATTACGTTTTTGTTTACATTAGTATCGTTCGCTGTGTGAATAATAGTGTATCAGGAAGGTGAAATCGACGATATTACTAAAATAAAAAAAAAACACAAACTTAGTTTCAATTTCAGTTAATTTCAATTAGTATTGTTGTGCAATGCCTCCAATTAGACAGAATATAATCGGTCAGCTGCTAGCTCAGTAAACTCTCGAACATTGGCGGAGCTAGAAAATTAGTCTGGAGGGGGCCTGGAGGGGGCCTGCCCGAAGGATTTTTTTTTTCGTGTATAGGATTATTGAAAAGAGCGTAATTAACTAGAAATTAGAAGAAAAATTAGTATTTTCCACTTAATTCCAACTACCTTTGCTGATCTTGGCAGATACGCGTATTTCGTCTACAATGTGCAGACTTCTTCAGTGTCTCGTACTAATAACTCGACTTTAGCGTCGAGTAATTGTTGGGGACAGGTTATTTTTATAACTCATCCGAGGCGGAGAATAGACCTGAATCTATATAGAGTCACGTTGAAACTATAAAATCTTAAAACTACAGATTTATATAAAACTATATAATTTATATCAAAATTTGGATTGATTTGGATAACGCGTTTTAAATATCCTCAAAATTGTATCAGTTGATACTGATTCCTTCACAACTCCAAAAAATTATAAGTTATATCGAGCTAAATTCTAAAGAGAGTTTAAAAAATTTGAAGATGAATTCCTAGGATTATTTCATCAAAAACCTACTAAAAACTTCACGGCAGTTCGAAAGAAACATCCATGGGTTTGAGGTTGAACTTAAGATTGACATTGATAGGATTCCAGGCCATCTAAATCCATGGAAATTTTTCGAAATTTGTTTAAGATATGGCAAAAGAGTAATCAACTACAGTATAGGCAAAATTAACAAATGCATCTACCGTTTAAAACTATGTTGAATTTATAAATTTTTAAGTACAGTCTTCAAATGGCCTCATATTCACTATGTTACAATGTTTGGCAAAAAAATAGTTTTTAAATAATTTAAATTGAAAAGATCTACAACAATAAAGCATCGACACAACCTTTAACAGCCAATGCTTGAACCAAACTAATTTTTCGTAAATTTCAATTTTTACTATTGTATCCTACAATCTATTGCACTAGTGTAACTAATATCTGTATCAATCAAATTGAAGTTTCTAAATAACAATCTATGCTAATTCATTAAACATTGCAATTGAGGTATTTCGTGAAAATAATAGTCCGTAGATAATTCTTTGGCAAAATTATTCATTCTTGTAAAAGAAAATAAATGTTTTTAAAATTTTCAAAAATGGTGAATCATTTCAGTGTTTCAAAATTTATAACTCAACACAGTTTAAAATTCAGGTTTCTTATGAGCTACTATCAAAATTTCAGCTCAATCCATCCTTTGAGTGGAGGAGGAGAAGAGGAGGTTTTTTGCCCCTTTTTAAGAAAGAGCTCACCACTGCAGCTCTTCTCAAACGGGCTTTTCCCAGCTCCAAATAAAGAGATAAATAGATACCATTTTTAAGAGTGTTGACATAGGAAACGTCAAATATGCAAATTTGTATGAAAAACTGTAGATGTATTCAGTATTTTCGCAACCAATAACCCAAAATAGAACCTTTTGATTGAAAATCAAATCCTTTAAAGAAATCTTAAGAATAAATGTTAGACAACTGTTATATAAACTGTGAAGGGAGTTGGGTAAAATTTCCCAGGAATATTGAAAGCGTTAAAAAACTAATCGGAACTCTGTCTCCACTGAAGAAATGAAGATGGGAACACACTGTTTTTACAAGCAGTCTATTTCGGATATTTACCTTCAAACTTTAATTATATGGTTTGATTTTCAAAAATAAAAAACATATTTTTCGACGAGTCCTGCATTGCCGTATCACTATGATCGATTATTCAAAATATTTGTAGAAAAGGATAGATAAATAATAGTTTCAACAGATTTATATTTTATATAAAAGTGGCAAGATTTCCCCCTATATTAATGAATAACATTTTACAAAAAAAGTCGAGGAAGTTACAAAATTACAAAACTTCGATAAACTAAATTAAAATACATAAAATATTATGAACAATAATGTTAATTTTATGTCAATGGTAGCGTTGTAAGTACGGTATGTGCTGATTTTATTTTTCTTGGGTGGAGCTGCATGACAGCTTGTTTGTCAAGGCTGGACCCTTTCCCAACATTTCCCATTACTAAGACGAATACCATGGTCACGCTAGCATATGCCGACCACGTGAGCACCATTTGAAGTATTGAGTATTGAACTCTGCAATATTGCACCCAACAACTTTGAATCAATTTCTAATTAAAGATGTCTAAGAAGACTGTTATATATTTCGAACAGTTCCTGGAAACGACGTTCAAAATACTGTCTATATTGACAGTGCTGAAGTCTCCTCCAGAAATGACCTTTAAATTACTAAAAATATGCATTTCATCAATACTGTATTGTGAATAGTTCAATAATTACAATTACCTTTTGGAGATGACACACAGGCCTATTATGCAGTCTATATCGTCAACAAGTGGTACTAAAGTCAACCCCAACAAATATCATGATTTCAGAAATCTACCTGATATATGTTTACCTTACTTCTAAAACTAAATTTTTGAAAATTTTATCAGTAATGAATAAACTGCTATCTCCATATTTTGCTTAAAGACATTCATTTGCTTCGAAACTTCTAATTAATCTGGGGAATCTATACTCTACTAAAATTTTCATACAAGAGAAAATAATATCGTGAATTCTAAAATGCGCCTTAAACAAAACTCATTATTGTAAAACATTCTTGAATAATTACAATTAAAATACGTACATAGAAAAGTGTTTCAAATCTTATGTTTCAATTTAACAGGCTCTTTACTGTCGCTGTTATTTTAGTTATGAGTCTTGAGGTTTTTCAATTACCTACTAAGTGAACACAAGAAGTAAATGGAATTAGTAAATCAACATAAAAAAAAACACCACGATATACTAGTATGTGTACACACCATGCCTGCTGCATTCCTAAGTAGGCCCTCTGCGTTCTAATTTCGATTTAGATCTGGTAAACTCTTGTACCCCGAACGATATTTAGGTTCATGGGCGTAGCTAGCGAGAGGGCAGGTGAGGGTGACTGCCTGGGCAATCAAATTTAGCCTCTGTGAAATAGATTCGGAAACGCAATCATCTCCCGAAAAAATATTCATTCCGGGAAATGGCCTCTGGGAAATTACCTCTGGGAAATTATCTCTAGGAAATTATCTCTGGAAAATAGTCTCTGAAAAATGGACTTTGAGAAATAGCATCTGGAAAATACGGGAAAGCAATAATTTCCCGACAAAAAATTGAATGGGCTCTAAGAAATGGTTTCAGAAAAGTAATTATTTCCAGAAAACAAGAAGAACACATGTCTACTTTGGAAAATTCGTCAATCCGAAAAATTACCTGTGAGAAAAGGATTCCTTTAAATGGCGTAGCATCAGAAAAATAATTCCCGGAAAACAATCAATTTCCCGAAAAAAGAAGGACAGATATCTGCTCTGAAAAATAGTCACTCGGAAAATGGCTTCTGGGAAATTGTTCCCGGGAAATGACCTCTGGGGAAGAGCCCCTAGAAAATGATTTCAGTCAATCATTTTTCAAAGAAACAATAACAGAGATCCGTTTAGAAAAATTATTCATTCCGGGAAGTGGCCTCTGGGACATGGCCTTTGATAAATGGCGTCTAGAAAGTTGCCTCTGGGAAATGATTTCCGGGAAATGCTTTTCCACGAAATAGTGTAAAACTAAAAACCGATATGCAATAGTTGGGAATATTGATACTGTCTACAGCCCGGGAATCGATGACCAAAAAAATTTTGAAATCCGAGATGGCGGCTTCTGGTTGCCATACCTTTTAATTTAAATCCTGGCTACGGCCTAGATAATGTCTAGTTATGATATGCGGCGATTTAGAATATTTATCGTCCTAAATCAATAAACTATTGAGTTATTAACAACATTTAACCATTTATGGGCTGGCATATATCAGCTTATCATTTTTTCATCATCATCGTTCGATATTAAACACCACCAAAAAAAATAAATAAAAACTAGCTTTAAAAAGACGCAAGCTCTTGAGCAATGTTGTAGATGTAATGTTGGTATATCGGAATTATCATGAATTGAATGGTCGTTAACTATGGTTTTTATCGATATACAAACTTTACATCCTAAACGGTACAGTGGAGTACGTGAAAACTGTGGTGAAGAGGGTATACGCACTTTACTCCTTCAGAAATAGTTACTAATTCAATCTATTTCTGCAGGCAGCAAAGTACAAAAACAACTTACACTGGGAAAAAATCGTACAATTTCGTATAGATTATGAATAGTGTATCATTTCAAATTAGAAATACATTAGGGAAAAATCCTGGGGGGGGCTTACAGAATTCTGGAGGGGGCCTGCCCCCCTAGGCACCCCCAGTAGCTACGCCAATGCTTTCGAATGAGACAAAGCGACGATCAGCGTGCAACTCAAACTGAATTGGATCGACAACGAATTTCACGGGCTCGAATGATGTTGAGTGAGGAAGAAAGAGCAGCTCAAAATACAAGCGATGGAGTTAGAAAGAAGCGTAATCGGCATGTATCAGAAAGATCTGGCAACATTGTACATTGTACAACAAGTGCAAGCGATGCTTCATGAGCCCAATGGATTGATTCAAATGTTCTAGATCTAGATCTAGATCGAATGCTTGCGATTCGAGCTACTATCGTAGACTAACTCTAAGATCAGTAGGTCCCGAACAAATACGATTTTTTGCTTGGCTCAGTCAGTACTAGCACATCGGTCCCAAGCTCGGTCCCAAGCTAAATAATATGCCCCTAATAATGACGTCACACGAACATACTCTCAAATATTCTGTCAAAATAACACAGCAAATCAAAACAAAGGCGCAAATATGTACAACAAGGTGGTAGCTTCAAGGTGTACCTCAGACCAAGGGGTTCTCCAACAGTGAACCAATTTCAAATCGCAAGTTGCATATTGATTGTTGCTAATACCTTCTTCAATTTTCCAATAAGTAGTTTAGTTGTAAGCAGGACAACGTCTGCCGGGTCAGCTAGTATTAAATAAAACTACAACCATTAAGCTGAGCTAAGGTATTGAATAAAGAGCTTTTAATTTATACTGTTAAATAGAACAGACTTTGAAAAAAATTCAGATAAATAATTTTGACACTTTTGTTACTATCACTTTATATTCAAGACATAAATATGTTTATATATTTGTTCCACGATATAAATATGTTTTTGAGATATTGTCTTCAAAATATGGTAGAAATGAATTATTTGTTGCTTTGCAAACCAGCTCTCCTCGATATCCTAGATGGACAAGTCCTGCTGGACCCGCAGCTGCCTCCGTCGGCACTCGTCCACATCAACCCGGCCGTCGCCGACGTGTCGGAAACCTTCTGGTATTAACATGATATCTGTGTCTAATATACTCTTCTTGCACTGATTAATTTACAAACTAGGCCTGCACGCCGAATCGAAATTCACTTTGGCACGGTTGTGGTATTTTTCTCGAAAATCTAACTCGATTTTGTTGCGAATGCGAACAGTCGCTACTTCGATCGAGTTCATTACTATAGTTGTGATTTATTGGTTTTTCGCGATTGTCTCGAACGCAAAAGCCATCCGCCACTCAGAGGCTGATTTGTACAAGTGAAAATACTTAAAATCTAATCAAGATTGGTAAAAATCAGTGAGGAAACAGTGGTTAAAAAAAAACGCCCTCCCGCGTGTGCTTACAGCCCGGTCTGGGGAATTAACCGAGGAGCTACCAGTTCCACTAATTTCAACGGCTGCTTTTCTCGTCCATGATATTTAACACACTTGTCGGTCGGTGGTAATTCAATCTGTGTATATGCGGCTGCTGTTAAAAGTATTCGCAAAAGATTTGTGAAACGGTGAATTACGTTTAGAAGATTGCATAGATTGTGCAAATAAGAGGTAGATTGCCATTTAGTTTGTGGTACCGTGATATGAAATTTGTAGTGAGAATAATAATGGTTTAACAATAGAACAAGGAAGAGGGCTGGTGGATCTGCCTGTATCAGCATTGTTCTAACCGGAATGGAAAAGGCCTTTTGGCTACTATTGCTATCTCTCTATCTAAGCTACTGTGGATGTGTGTGGTAAGTTTAAAACGGTGAATATACGAACCAGACTAGTTGTGTGGATAAAGATTGCTTTAGAAAGTCGATCGGTAACTATCAGTATTAGTGTTGACCGAAAATATCAGTGATAGCGCAGCTGTATCAATAGCTCAAGATGACACTGCTTTGATTTGACTTCTGGAAGTGGTCCATTTTACCCGAATTTCCCTCATACTTGAGAAAACTTATATAACATTCGGTTTTGAGAATTGGACCCATCACTATTATCCCCATTTGCACTGTACTTATGCAAAATTGTCAGTAGAATCCAATAAAGAGAATATTGCTTTGGTTTGACCTTTCCATTTTACCCGAATTCCCCTTATACTTGTGAAAACTTAAATAACATAGGGTTTAGAGAATTGGACCCATCACTATTATTCGCATTTGCACTGTACTCATGTGAAATTATCCGCAAAATCGAATGAAGATGATACTGCTTTGGTTTGACCTTCGGAAATGGTCCATTTTACCCGAATTCCCCTCATATTTTAGAAAACTTATATAACATACGGTTTTAAGTATTGGACCAATCATTATTATCCTCATTTACACTGTACTTATGTAAAATTATCTTCAGAATCGAATGAAGATGATACTGATTTGATTTGACCTTAGGAAGAGGTCCATTTTACCCGAATTCCCTTCATACTTGAGTAAACTCGTATATTACGCATTGTTTTACGAACTAATTTTTCGATTAGTTTTAGAAATTGACTTTTTTTATTCTGTAAAGAACACACATCGATAAAGATTGCAGAAGTTTTCTTAAATGGATTAAAAATAAATGATTTTGTTGTTCACTCAACTTAGGTTACCAGCAGGCGTCGGTGGTGTAGTGGTATGCGTGACTGCTACTGACACCCCAGTGGGTATGGGTTCAATCCCAGTCGACGTCGGTGGTTTTTCTGAGGTGAAAAAATCTTGGTCACGTTTTCCTTCGGAAGGGAAGTAAAGCCGTTGGTCCCGGTTCATAGTCATGCGTCGTGTTAGGTAGGGTCCAGGTGGTGGAGTCGTCTCCCTGGCGTCGGTGATTGTCACCATGTGAGGAAATAGGACGACGATAAAAAAAAAAACTTAGGTTACCAACGAATTTGATTGAACTTATGTTCTAAACTTCATCACTGTCCTCGTACACTTTCACTTTCGGTCTCCGTCTCATTGTGTTCCTCGCACTTTTGGCTTTTCAAACTTTCTTGGTCGGCGTAATAATATGTCATCATCTGTTCAAAGCTCTCGTTTGCTTGCGGGCGATTTGATTTTTTCAGCTTGTACTCTGTGAAGGACATCTTCACGTCGGATCAAGCTGGTGACATCCGCATAATGTCCAGAATGTTATCTTCTGGACAAGTTTTTTTTCGCTAGGTGCGTGCGACCGTGTTTATATTTTTTGTAGCACCTCTCGCCTGCCTGTTCATCGATGAAACTCAAGGGAAACGGCTAAAATACATTTGGAAAAATTTCATTGTTTTTTTTTGGAATTATATGTACGAAAAAAAAAGAAACATTAGATACTCACTAGATTTCTTATAAATTCTGGCATATGGCCATATTTTTGAATGCAAGGTGGTAGCTTCCTTATAAACAGAAATTCGTCTTTTATTTGTAGCTCGATGGTATTATATAGCTCTTCAGCTTTCTTGTCATCAAGAATATTTGAAGATAGCGCTGTACAACTGATCATTCTCAAATTTTCCACGAGTCCTTGGCTAATTTTTTGGAAAATTTTGCAGGTTCTGATAGCGGAATCCGTGCTGTGTTCCCATGGTTACACGTACCACTACCTCCTGTCTTCGGACGATTAACATATATGTTGAAACATACCTCTATTGCATCCGCGAGTTCTCGTGCTTTTGCCTTAACAGCCTCATGAGTTTGGGCTGGATTTCCGGCCACCATTTTTGCGCCGACACACGTATCAGCCACTCGAAAAAGTTTAATCTAGCGTGATAATACGAAGGCATAACATGTGGATTGGCATTGTCGAAGCATCCAATCAATGGACAGGCATGCGTGTTTCGATTACCAACAATTGCATTGGCCGCTTTGCCGTCAATAAGGCTGTACGCAATCTAAAGCGGTACATGCAGTTCTATGTTCTCCGAAGTTACAATGATTGGGTCCGTGTTGATGTTGTTAACTTCGTCTATGAAAGCAGTGAAAATGCTTTTCGTCACATCTGCGGTTTCTTTTGCCCAGCTCATGGACAGTGCACGACAGAAAACATCTGACTGGGGACTTGGGTTAACCCACAATTCTTCACCCTTGGCTACCAACTTAAGACACATTATGTATTCTGTGAGTAGGGAGTCATCTTTTGCCAAGATCTGAGCTTGTTCGTAATGCGGGAACCCTGTTGCGGAATCCAATCCAGCCGCTACTTACAAAACACAATCGACCTTTGTTTTCGCCACACCTTCAGAAAGTGCACTCATCTTTAATCTAACTTCCTCAATTTGGATCATACTTGCAACATCGTTGGCAATCATATCCCTCAACTTCACTTGAATGGATAGATAACCCTTATCCCAGTTTGGAGCTGAAATTTCAGGGATTGTTTCGTTGCGAAGTTGCATTACATCATCCTTCGGCTTCAACATTTTAATTCCAAGAACCTTCTTGGAGAATTTGGCTACAGCCTGGTACTTCCGTTTACTGAGGCTAAGTCGCGTTTTCAACATTAGAGACATTTCTGCTGCAGGCTCGTGAAGTTTTTCGGTTTGCTTAAGGTTCTGTAACATATCAGAAGCCCATTTGTCACCTTTCGTTCTGAGACATTTTAGAAACTTCGCTGTGGCTGAGGAAGAATTGTGGTGAGCAGCTTTTTCCGATGATCGCAAAAGCCTTTCAAGTGGCTCTTTAGATAGATGCCTACTTCTCTTGTCCTTGACGCTTTCTGAAATGGCAGACGTTTTTGTCCGCTGCAGCTTCTTTCACACTGCTCTGTAGCACGAAGTGTATTTGAAGAGCCAGTCTGATGAAATGGAGTTGATTGATCAGCAACCTGTTTTGCAATTTTGTATGATAAAAATGGCATAAGGCTAATGATATGTACACACACACACACACACACACACACACACACGCGCGCGCGCGCACTGTTATGTAATATCTCAACTCTTTGCATGTCCAACAATTTTTAGAACCATAATTTTAGAATGTAAGAGTTTTACCGTACAATGGAGAAGTATAAACAAATTGCCTCTAGCTTGTGCTAGCCCCATTATTAGTTTCAAAGACACTTCCAAGAAAATTATTATATAACCATTATTTTCAAGTTATTTAAAACCAACTAATTCTCAAGATTTAGTTTGAGAGTGCCTCTATAATCTCCCGAACTAAAATCCAAAATCGGTTCAGATAAAGATATATCGTGTCAAAGTTGCTGGAGTCACATTGACCACAAAAACAGACAGAGAGTTCATCATTTTATGAAACACTGCACGGCTATGGCGAACGCTATGCTAAACAGTAGTTGTCCCATCAATGGACGGTCCCATTGTTTACGTATGTTGGGACAACTTCAATTTGCAAGTGCGTATAGCTACATCCTTATCAATTGAGCTTAAAGAGGCGCTAAATTTGTCTCCTTTCCAATACCAGTTGAATAATATACTCAACATGAAATCGCAATCGAGCCACTCCTGTTCCCTTTCCATGAATCTAGTTCGGCTACGACAGCGAATCCAACGGCGCATAAATTGTTTCATCCAGGTTTTGACGATTTCCTGTACTTCTTCGTCATTTTTATCGATTGTTGCAGATATAATTTGAAATACACGTTCCTTACCCCTCTTGGAGTTCAGATACGCATCTGAAAGATTTTTATTCGTCAGCATTTTGCTTTCTGAAATTTTTGAATACAAGAAAATGGTGACTGATTTTTTCACTCCAGGAATTTGACAATTAAGAAAACACACGGCCGTGAGCTCTAACTCAGAACGAGAGTGCTTTTACTCAGTCGTGAACAGGGATTGAAATTTTCGCCGATCTTTGAAGAAAAATGTTCCTTTTCGTCCTTGCTGAGAAAGACCAGATCGGCACAAAGAGCGAGAGATATTTGATCAAGCAAAATAATTCTCGTGAGAAAAGCAACGATGATAATATCTTTTCACTCTATAAATAGAGCCGATAATTTCGTTCCTTTTCGGCGTTACTTTTCAGGCGATAATGAATTTTCACTCTTCTCGAGTACCCGATTTTGCACTTTTTACTAACACCAAAACAGCCGTTGCCGTTTGAATTTCTGCTATGAGTTACATGAAAAGATGATACAAGCTATGGAACCTTCTAAATGCTGGTAGATGATAAAGTGTTCTCACCGATCTTGAAGGAGCGATATTTTCCTGGTTGGATGGGAGAGGATAATAAATTATCAGCGATCAATGAGAGCCGATAATATTGTCGATGGTCTGCTCAGCAAAAAGCTGTTTGAGCGATACGTGCCTTATACGAGCCTTGAGCGATAATTTGAATTTCTGGTCGTGTGTAACTAGCGTGGGAACTAATACTTAGTTTTTGTTTTTTTAAGTTGGGTTAGTATGAGAGTATGAGAGTACGAGAGGAATTCGGGTAAAGTGGACCACTTCCGAAGATCTAACCAAAGCAGTATTCTCTTTATTGGATTCAGCGGACAACTTTACATAAGTACAGTGCAAATGAGGATAATAGTGATTGGTCCAATACTTAAAACCGTATGTTATTTAAGTTTCTGTAAGTTTGAGGGAAATTCGGTTAAAATTGACCACTTCCAAAGGTCAAAGCAAAGCAGGATCATCTTCATTCGATTCTGCGGATAATTTTACATAAGTACAGTGTAAATGGGGATAATAGCGATGGCTCAAATACTCAAAACCGTTAGCTAAATGAGTTTTCTAAAATATGAGGGGAATTCGGGTAAAATGGACCATTTCCGAAGGTCAAACCAAAGCAGTATCATCTTCATTCGATTTTGCGGATAATTTCACATGAGTACAGTGCAAATGCGGATAATAGTGATGGGTCCAATTCTCTAAAACCTATGTTATTTAAGTTTTCGCAAGTATGAGGGGAATTCGGGTAAAATGGAAAGGTCAAACCAAAGCAGTATTCTCTTTATTGGATTCTACTGACAATTTTGCATAAGTACAGTGAAAATGGGGATAATAGTGATGGGTCCAATTCTCAAAACCGAATGTTATATAAGTTTTCTCAAGTATAAGGGAAATTCGGATAAAATGGACCACTTTCAGAGGTCAAATCAAAGCAGTGTCATATTCATTCGATTCTCCGGATAAGTTCATATAAGTACAGTGCAAATGAGGGTTATATTGGTGACATCAATGTATACAACTAAATAACATATAAGTTTGAGGTATAATCATGGGGAGAATCGGCAAAATGGACAATTTCCCGTGTCGTGCGGTGGCTGAAACCATCTCCAATCGATTTCTCGTGATTTCTTACACTACAAATGCTCATTCTAAAGGACTGAAACTAGCGGCCATAAAAGATCCGTTTCTTGGGTCGTTTTTGCCCACCGTGCATTGGGGAATAAACCACAATGGATGCATGGTAGGTGAAGCGATCAATGAAAGAAAACGCAGTAGACTGCTTTTTATATTTAAATCTAGTGGTGATAGAAAGAGGCAAGTGACAAATGGCAAGGAAGGGGACGGGCCTGGGATTAAACTCCCGACCATCTGCTCAGTAAGCAGAACGGGTAACCACTGCGCTACCCAGCCGAATCTGCTCAAAATCACCTGAGAGTTTTTAACACGAATGCGTTTTTGGTCTCAGTACTATATCATGGAACTTATTGACGTACCCTGTTGTAGCGGCCTCCTTTAGGCGTCCAAAATGCGGTGCGTCAAAGGTGCTCGTACGGCCACAACAAAAAACAGCAAACCACTTATGAATCGTTTGAATTGACTCAATTCAGTGCTCAGCATTCACTTCTCAGTGCTCAGTGCTCAGCACTCAGTGCTCAGTGCTCAGTGATTAGTGCTCAGTCCTCAGTGCTCAGTGCGTTTGGAGCTTAAGCGTTAAGCTTTTCAACGGGAAAATCAGCTTGCCTGTACATTTAGCTTCTGAACGACGGTGATAGTCAAAGTGAGCAAGCAAATTGTAGGGATTTCATGCTCTTTCATGTTTGTACTACGTGCTTCTTTTCATCGACTTTCCCTCTTATAATATATGGTCGCAAGAAGCATCTTGGACTGCCATGTTTTCACCTCAGAACTCTATTCAGTAATGAAAATGTCCATTTGGAGGGGATTAGTTCTTGAAATTTAAACATTGAACAATACTTGTTATGGACATACGATAACGCGTTTCATGTCGCGAATAAATCACCGACTTCTTCTGCCATTCTTTAATTTCAAGCATCAGTCGGAAATACAATGGCAATATTTTAACCATATTGAAGCTGCATGCAGCGTCACTTTTTTGGAAACATTTACAATCTTTCGATATACTGTTACTGGCCGAGAATGTAGGAATTCTCCAATTCTTGGTTTCAAAAACAGTTCTCTTTTGAAATATTTGCTAACTTTTTGTGTACATAAAGCTCGATTCAAAGTAAATCTGGACGTATGGTTTAATACACCACCGCGTCCCTCGTGGTTCGAACAAAAACCGTTGACAGGCGTTTGTTTGTGTTTTATTGACAAAGAAATTGGTGTAAAGTTTTTTTCGATTGATCTACGCGATTGAGGTACTACGAGGAGGTACTAGAATGGTATGCTGCAAACAATGTTAATTCTGTCGCCAAAGAGATTAATCCTCCGAAATGCCCTGAGTTCAGACCGATCGAATAGCATTGGGCAACTGTCATGCGAAAACATTGAGGATGCGGTAAAGAAGTGACAAATGATGGCAACGATCACAAGTAAAGTAAGACAGTTCGTTCGAAACGGTGAAATGTAATAACTTGTTACATATCGTTTGAATAAAACTGAAGGTGAAGCTGAATAAATATCTTTTGTTTGGTGTTTAATTCATGAGTAATGATCACTTGAACACTAGAAAAGTCGTTTATGGACCAACCATCAATTACCAGTAGATATTTTTAACTTTTTAGACATTTGAACCGCTAGAATTCATAACTAACCTTTTTATGTACCGTCGATACAGTCATTGTAGATAAAACGATAAGCCCAAGAGCGGTCTTATGAACCTTTTTTCAATTATCAAACAGTTCTCGGTATGCAAACAAACGCACCACTTGAACGAATGCAATAGTGCCACAAAATTTAAATCTCTCAGAAACAAAGGCGAATTCTTTATCACCAAAAATGCCTCGAGTTTATCTTGCTCCGACCCGTCCCGAGAAGCAAATATTTACCCTTCCCCAAAAAGTGAGCTTCATTTTTGTTCGGATGCTTTCCAAGAGATTTTGTTTTTTGCGTGAATCTTGGAAGAATCTACTAACGGTCGATGCTCTGAATTTTTTTTCGCTTGCTCTATTCGAATTTCTTGAGCAAAAACTTTTGGAAGCCTTAAAGGTTTCAATTGGGAATCTTTATTCACCTTCATTTCTAAATAGCAGCAAACATGTGATCACAATTTCCTGTATATAAGCTTTATAGCTTAAGAGATTTGTGCCATAAATAAATCTAACTGGAGACCATTTTTGGAGCCAATCACCTTAACTTTTTCGGTATTTCTTTACTCCATTTTCTGCGTAAAAAGATAACCTCGCACTGGGCTGCAACCTTTTTTGCTGCTAATGAGAACGTCAACGTGGCTAAAGCCAACGAACAGGTTGCTTTGTTTGGCTTTCAAAAGTAATCACCGTAGGAGTAAACAATGTGGCAACAAGTCATACGGGTTAATCGAAATTTGTGTTGATATATTTAACACAGTTCGAAGGAATAACTTCGCAAATTGGTTTGGATCTTTATCTCGGAACACCTCAACTCGAGAAAACACCAGCAATATGAACCATTTTCTGAGTACATCTTTCAGACCTGTTGAGTTTCAGGCGAACTTATAAGTTACCTTTTCCGAGTCATGGACTATTCCGGCTTCCAGCAGTAGTTCACATCCCAGTGAAGCGTGTGTTTTCTTTTAAACTTGAAAATTCAATCTAAAGTTACTCTGCCTTTCTTACCTACGTATGCGAAGAAAGGTCGTTGGGAAGAATTTCGATTTACTTCTCGGTACGTGCGGTTTTCCTGTTATTCAACCTTGCTATGCTAAACTATTTGATGTAAGATGTGATGGAAGAGAATCACTTTCGCCATGGTTTCCAGTTCGTGCTTCATAAGGTAAGAAACTAGCAGAGTACTGCACTTTGGTGCATCATCAGTCCACCGTGCGTTTGTAATTTTCAATAATCTGTGAACCTATTCCCACAACGATAAGCTTTCCGACTTTGTAATGCGGGATCTGAGTTAGGACGCACGGTCTTCGATGAATGGATGATAAAGTTGACAGAATTTTTGACATGATGAGGGCTTTCGCCGCATTCTGTTCTGAGACAGCAAGTGCCAGTTAACGTCGGATTACAGTCATGTTCAAAGGACAAGTGTGTAGCCGAGCCGGTTGGCCGACTACGTCTTTATACTGATGCTTTTCCGGTCAGTGAATTCAATTAATTATCACAGCAGATAGGAGGTTCTGTTCCGGTCATGCGGTTATTTCGTTCGGTTGGAAAGTGGGATTTGACAGTTTTTACTCATTTGTTCAATGTAATCTAAGCAGGGTTGTTAACCGTTAACGTGTGTGCGCGTCTTTGTTAACGTCGTATATTTTTATATACAGGCAGATGTTAACCAAACATACGAAACATAACGTTAACGATTAACAATCCTGATTCCAAAGGCTTTTCGTCATTAGGCCGAACGCCATATGGTCAGGGATGCCAATGTTGCAGTTTAAACTGGATTATTCCAGTTTTTTTTACGGGATCAAGTCAAATAGTTAAATCTTCAAATCATCCAGTTTTTTAAATTTTGTCCAGTTTTTCCAGTTTTTTTTATACACTCTGTTTGCGAGATTGGGTTTTACAAATTAATTATTAATTTTTTTTAGAATGTAGGAAGAGGCTGGTGTTTTTGTTTAACGTTTATAAAGCAACTTTCTCTATCTGTCACATGAAGCTTCTTGAAGTTTAATCGACAAATCTGCATTATTTGAATTAAAGAAGTGTAAGCAAGAGGGATAGAGGTTAGTGGAAAAACAAAGTTTTTTTTCATTTTCGTATGTTAGACAAAGAAAGGGGAATAAGGGGTGATATACAGTTAGAACGAGAAAAAAAAACTCATTTTTGAAAAAATTATTTCAAGGGGAAGTTTTTACTCAAATCAATCAAAACTTTTTACAATTATAAGTGTATCGATGTAGTATACAAACATATTTTTTTCAACAAAACGGCGGCCGTTAGAGTGTGTTGAAAAAGTCGTTGTATTTTGCTTGTGCCGGCTCTTCTGGTCGCAGTTTTGATTTGAATCCTGCTACCCAAAAAAATTACATTAATTACATTCACAGTTAGTATATGAATTGAAAAAAAAAAAATAAAAAAAATTGCACTTTTGGCGTAACTTTTTGAATAAATCCACATTTTTTCCGCCATTTTACATTTTTTTGTATCACATTTCAAGCGCCTCTTTATACCTGCTACGCGCGAAAAAGGCGTCTTAGAAAAACGATGAAAAGAAACACATTCGGAGTTCGAATTTTGAGAACAGGGTTTCAGGAGCGTATTCTACGGGAAATTTACTAACTTTTTATGCAAAAAATTGAAGTTTTTGGTAATTTTAACTGTATATCCCCCGTTAATCGTCGAAGGTCTAAAGGGCTATTCGATTTTGTTGGGGTTTGTGGTTCGTAAGTTGAGTTGAACTACTCCAAGGTAGATCCTACGTTGTGTTCTTCTCGTGTAGATGTTCCGTTCTTTCTAATTCCCGCGTCCAATCCTTCTTCTGTACTCCTTTGCATGCCCTTCTTTATATTTGTCCACAATAATCCTTCCTTCTAAGCTCCACGATTAGTGATTTCTTCCACGATTATTAACTGTGAGTCCACTTTTGCCATGAGAAAACCATTATATATTTGTCCAATAAACGTGTAATTTTCTGTCTACTGTTAAATAACGACTTCGATGTTCATTGTTTCACTATCCGTTGGCTACTGACTACCGATCGGCTCAGTTTACCTTGACCGATCCTTGTCTTGTTTAAATGTGTAACAATAGTGTATACATTGTGAGTGCCTATTTTTATGTGTTAGGTGTAGTACAGTTTTGTTAGGGTGGCCTAGTTGTTAAGATTCAATTCATTCTAGTACTGCTAAATATTTAACTTCAAATTCGATGAATTCACTAATTTTAACAACAAACAGATTTTATACATCAATAGCAGAACCTAGCGTGAGCACTGCTATGCTTACAACTGAATTAATGAAAATGAAATTGAACTGGTGCGTTTATTGTTGTTTTCCGGAGTGTTTTTTTTTTCTTCACTACGAAGGGGTTCAAATTGCTATCAGAACATGCTTTTTACACGAAAAATTCTCAATTTGTGTTTAATTGCCTGTATAATTCACATGTTTGGTTGAAATTTGTGTTTCATTTGAATGAGAGCCTCCCCCCTATTCCAGAAGAGGAGAGGTCGCAAAACACCACGAGAACTTTCTCCAGCCCCGAAAACCACTGCATACAATTTTTCACGCCAATCGGTTCAGTAGTTTCCGAGTCTATAGGGGTCAGACAAACAGACAGACAGACAGAAATTCATTTTTATTATTGGAATCCTGCCTCTAAAAACCCCAACATGCCAAATTCGGTTTCATTTGCTTGATTAGTTGTCGAGTTATGCAAAAAATTGTGTTATATTAATATGAGAGCCCCTTCCCCTTCCAGGCTGGGTAGAAGTCTCAAACTACCATAGAAACATTGTTTGCCTTAAAAAATCTCCACATGCCTAATTTGATTCCATTTGTTGATGAGTTCTCGAGTTAAACAGAGACTTGTGTTTCATTTTTATGAGAGACGCCCCCTTTAAGCAGAACGGATGGGGGGGAGGGGCTGGGGTCAAACTACCGTAGAAACATTTATTGCCTCCAAAAAATCCTACAGGCCAAATTTGGTTTCATTTCCTTAATTAGTTGTCGTTTTTCATTTGTTTTACATTATTAATTAGTATGGGAGCCCCCTCCTTTCAAAGAAGGCAGTAGTATCAAACTACCATAGAAACATTTATTGCTTTCAAAAATTCCCACATGCCAAATTTGGTTCCGATTGCTTGGTTAGTTCTTGAGTTAAGCAGAAATTTGTGTTTCATTTGTATGAGAGCCCCTGAGAGGGGGGGCTCAAACGATCATAAGAACCATATCCAGCCTCAAAAACGCGTGCATACAAATTTTCACGCCAATCGGTTCACTAGTTTCCGAGTTTATAAGGATCAGACAGACGGACAGAAATTCATTTTTATAAAGGGGGTAGACAAAATAATAAGGATAGGCAAATATATGGTCAACTTTGGAGTCAACTCTTACTTCACGAAATATTGACCGATTTTATTTGTCTTAGAAGCATTCGACGGGAAAATTAATGTTTATTTTATAATGCAGTAACAAAAATGGCTATGGTTACCGGATACTGGAGATATTTCCGGAGAGGATGTTTCACATGTCGATTTGCTGGTGAAATTTTGTACATGATGCCGTTTAGAAAAATTGTTTCTAGTAAATACGCGAAAACCGGTAAAATTTCCCAAGCGAATGTTGAACTTAAAAATCGGCCTTTAATTTGCCGAGATATCGCCCACCCTTACTAGACTTTTCTCTGTACAATATTTTGAAATTTTGTATGGAGCGTGGACTTTGGTCAAACCCCCATGATGAACATGTTTAATACAAATATAACATTTCCTTCGTGTTTACACGCATAATTAAAAACCATACATTGACAATAACTCATAATATTGATAACTATTTCCTATATTGTAGTGACAATAGTTGATCTTGTAGTTGATAACTAAAAGTTAACGGTATTATACACTGATAAAAAAGCAATGATAATAACTATGTGTCCGAAACATGAATTTTTGCAATGAGATCAGCAAATGAAAACAATTTGTAACCAAACATACTTTCTATGTGTACACATAACCACTATGTATGCCATTTGTCAAGTAAACTTCATTTGTGTTTCTCAGAGGGTTCTATTTATGTATCATGGGGAACTTCCATGGATTTTTGCCAATGAATATGTGTGGATTATTTTCCGTGTATAAAGTTTACCATATGTCAAATGGAAAAAGGTTAAAATAACATTGCGCTGAATAGCCGGTTACATTCGCTTTATTTTCCTTCTATTTTATGTCAAAATGTTTGTACATAATCCAGAATATAAGAAATCTTACAATCACAGCATAGCATACAGTAACCATCTGTGTTAATGTAAAGAATTTATAGTTAAAACCATTGTAGAACAATACCAAATATATCATAACAACTTATCTTATATTAATTTTTTAAGGATCCAGTTTTTTCCAGTTTTCTTTTGTGCAATCTTCCAGTTTATTCCAAAAAAAATTATTGACAACGCTGCATATGGTCGAGGAGATCGTAGAAGGCTGTGCTCAAAGCGAGACGCAAACAAATTTCTGCTGTCAGTTTTGCACCGTTCTATTTTTCATGGGAAAAAAAGTTTTAACAAGAGAAAATTAGTATTTTCCATTTAATTCCAACTACCTTTGCTGTCAGCTACGTATCCTTTATTTGTTTTAGACCCAATTAGTTGCAGCTCCGTAGAGTAAAATATGAAGGAGAAAATACAGGACCTCAGCTCTAGGCTGTAGGAGTACGGACGACATCTCCCATATAGCATGATGTAGAAATTACTGTTCTATGTTTGTTGAAACGTGCCAACCGCTGAATAACGGTTTCACATAAATGTATGTTGTGTGGTGATGACCAGAGGCAGTAGGAACGGGGGCAGTATCTTCGTTAAGTTGGGGATTTCAGAATTTTTGACTGCCCTAATACACAAGAGTATTGTGAGATTCGTGAGAAATCGTCGTTTAAACTCATTGTTTTTTTCAAATGGCTTTTAGGCCCTGATTATGAATTAAATAAGATTTGATGTGGATACAAACCAAATATCGCTGATATCAGGTCTGTCGTATGAACGATTGCATACAATTCCAATGTTTTAGCTTGCTTTGGAGTGCAACTGAATGACGGGAAGTTTGTCCGCTTTTTCATAATTTTCCTCTGTACAGGGTGCGGCAGAAAATAATGCGAAAATTTGTTCTATTTCTTTTAAATCCCATTTTCAACTTATTCAAGCAATAATATCAACATTTTCGGGTGCAGTTATCTTTATTAAGTCCTTTTGAACTAATTTAATCAATGTGTTCTCCATTTTTATCAATAACATCCTCGAGCCGACGCCGGAAGCCAGAGCATGCCTTTCGGACGTAGTCCTCCGAAGAGATTGACTGCCATGTGCGTGTTATGGTTGACTTCAGGGTTTTCACACTAGGATGTGATGTTTTGCAGGCTCGTGCTTCAACATATGCCCAAATCGAATAAACCAACGGATTAAGATCTGGACTGCTAGGGGGCCACAGATCCTTTGGCCAAAACTTCATGTTATCGTTCAACCATTGTTGGGTTCGATTGGACGTGTGACACGGCGCTCCATCCTGCTGTAGGACAACGTTTTGGTCCTCGGAGAAGTTGGATGGAAGCACTTGGTCCTTTAAAATACCGATATACACTTCGGTATTGATTTTAACCCCAGCATCAATGAAAACAGGCGGCGTTTTAAAACCGTTGGACGCCACCAAGCCAAACATCATGACACCAGTCGGATGTTTGGTTTGAAATTTGAATTTCACTTTTTCCGGAACGTTCTCCATTTTCTGCGGTGAAATGAACCGGTCCGTGCGGCTGTTGGCCACAGCATCGATGCTGAAAAGCTTTTCGTCGGAGAACAGGATTATCATTTTTTCCTTCTTCATCCAGGAAAGCAATCTCTTGTAACGAGTCACTCGTAGTTCCTTGACCCGGTCCGTAATCAAGTGGCGTTTCACTTTGGCTCTGGAAGATGCATGCAGGTCTGTTTTGATGATTCTCCGCATAGATTTCTCCGTAATATTGGCTTCCTTTGCAAGTTTTCGGGTTGCGAGCAATTTTTGCACGGACCGATTTGATCACGCTCGGCGTGCGTGCAAAGCGCAGACGTCCGCTTCCCGGCTTTCGCTGCTTAGGACCATCCTGCAGGGACTTTTGTTTGCGGTAAAGTGTTGCCAAATGGCACCCTACCACCTTGGCAATCTCTTCCTGCTTCTTCTGGGCTGGTGATCACTTCTTTCGCGAACATTTTGACTGAATTTGCAATAAAACAAATAGAATGTTTGGATGCAGCACTTGTAAGTAAACATAAAAAAATACACGTTCGACAGAAATTAGTCACTAGCTACACGAATTAACCTAATACTCAAGTTTGAACATTTTCCCATTATTTTCCGCCGCACCCTGTATTTAGAAGACTTTCCATTACTTCCAGAAGGTGCTTCCATTGAAACGTTGACTATCTGACGATTCGTACAGAATACCAAAACTCGAATTAGATTACGTGATTTTAAGGCTCAGAATTCCCCAAACCGTGACAAGAAATAGAGTACGATCCCGAGAACCTTCCGGACCCAGAAGATGTTGAAGTTCACCAAGAAGTTCTTAATTTGTCAAGCGATTTGTACTTGCGAAAAGTGGAGTACACTTTTCGTTACCGCAAGCCCTAATAATGGACAGGTGTATTTGGAAGAGTGTCTCCAAAAGCGACTTCTCACTCTCCTGGACCGACAATCTCCTGGCCAGATTTGGCATCATGCCACTACACTACGGACGTGCTAGAGTGGTATAAGGTGAATGATGTCGATTTCGTGCCTAAACCCCCCAGATACCCCGGAACTATGCCAAATAGAAAAAAATCTGGGCCATTATGAAGGAGCCTCCTCCGAAGAAAGCAGAACTTCAGGCCATGGTTCGCATATTTGGATATAAAGGCGAAATAAGTTAAATAAATGATACCAAATCTTATTTTAATTGTTCCTTTCTACTCCCTGAAAATTTGGTGTTAAGCGGATGAATACTCGAATTTTGAGAATGAATTTTGTTGCTGCGGATTTTAGACGGCACTCTTTTTAACAGATCCATCCAATTTCAAAACATTCAACCTGTCAGCCTTGTGGAAGATTTAATTTAGTATTTCTTCTAATCTTTTTTAACATAAAACCACTGAACTCTTGTAGGAGATTTCATCTTCTTTCAATTATTAACTGTTGTTTATGACGTTATATTTGATATTTGTAATCTGATAAAAGTTAAAGTTAGAGCTTAGTAGTTTTTGATGATACTTGAAACTAAAAAACATCCTCAATGTGTGAAAATTGTTGTTTCAAATGACGTGATACTCGCTTCATTAGAAGCCGAGAGCACCTCTGTACTCCCACAAGAAATTACTGAGATGTTGACTAAAAGGGTTGGTTTGGCAGCATGATTCCTTTTGGTAAACGATATGCTGAATTAACCCCAAGTAGCACGATCATAATTAGTTGCAGCAACTTGATTATGACTAAAAAAGGAACATTTATGGTTTCTCAACTTTATGGCCACATATGTGCTACTAGCGACGTGTCGTTTAGTAAACTTAATATAAATTAGACCGATTTGTGCTAGCAGTAAAAGTAGCAGGTTTGAACCTATTTAAACCAACAGTAGGAATACTGTTGGGACATGTTGAGCATTCATATTTCAGTCGTTTCTCCAAAGACTTTCAAAAGTTTTGTATCAATCGATCGGACATATATCTACGCTTTGCCTCCATTATTTAAAACAATCGATTTACAACCGTAAGCTATTAGAAGTAATGCAATTATAAGGGGATGTTTTATAGCTACGATTTGCAGAGTAAATTTCTTTAATGCTGAGTATATTTCCTAACACAGACAGGTAACAGAGGTCTCATCTGCAGCAATGCACGATATACAAGGAGTACTCTTTGGCAAATTGCTCTATTCGTTCAGCAGTAATGAAATCGTAAAATGCCGAGCGGTAATGAGCCAGTATTGAATTGACAGCTGGTGGCGAGCAACCATTGACCAGTTAGCTATGATGCCTCTATCACGTTTGGCTAGGCAATCGTTGCTAAGGAGTGTATCGAATATAAGCTATCCACATACATTTGCGTTGTACGCATGTATTTGTGATGGTTTTTTATGCTCTGAACACTGCATGCTGTGCGTTTGACTGTCAGCTTTCTTTTGTTTACTTGTTTGTGCGGTTCAAATTCTGCGTTTTCAAAATGTCGCGTATTGAAAAGGAAGTGAAAATTAAGGTTCTGGACACATGGCTAAGTGAGAAGGGTATTACTATGCGAAAATTGGCGAAGCGGTTTGGAATTCATCATGCGAGTGTTAAAACCATCATCAATAAGTTTGGGGAACACTATTCTTTGGATGAGCAACCAGGAAGAGGCAGAAAACCCGGTTCTTCCAACCCGAAACTGGAGCAGAAAGTGGTATCTCTAATCATGAAGAACAAATCAATGTCAATACGTGATTTGGTCAAAAGAGCAGGAACGAGTGTCGGAATGATCCAGCGTATCAAGAGGCGAAACCATCAGAAGACCTACAAGAAGCAGAAAATCTCGAAACAAAGTGCAGAACAGAAGAAGCGAGCTATGTAAAGGAGGACTCAAAAACCCTTCCAGGTCCACAATACTTTACTGCCGTCGTTGGGGAGTATGTGAGCGATGCGGACAGGTCGATTCAAGTGGAGAAATTCGGTTGAAAGGTACTGGTATGGCAAGCAATATGTTCCTATGGTTTGAAGTCAACCATTTTTTACACTACCAGAACTATAAATGCGGAAATCTATCGATCTGAGTGTCGCCAGAAGAGATTGTTGCCTTTATATAAGAAGCATAGTACACCTCCACTATTTTGGCCGGATTTAGCGTCGGCTCACTATGCCAAAACCACTCTCAATTGGCTTGCGGAAAAGGGTATAGATTTCGTTGAGAAAAATATCAATCCACCAAATTGCCCTCAGCTTCGACCCATCGAACGTTACTGGGCAATCGTGAAGAAGGTCTTCAAGAAGACTGGTAAGGCAGCTGGGAACATGCAGGAGTTCAAAAAAATTGGGCCCAAGCGTCCAAAAATGCGATGTAACACTTGTCCGGAACTTGATGAAGAGCATTCGATCCAAAGTTCGAAAATTCGTGAAGGAATAACTTAAATTTCATCCGGTCTTCATTATGTTCAAGTTTAACCTCGTATAATAAAGGATCAATTTTTTGTATGGATAAAATATCAGTTTTCAACATAATGTGAAAGAAAGTTTGTGAATAGCTTATTTTCGATACACTCCTTAGGCAGCCATTGGTTATGCAGTCGGTTAACCAAGCCAGTAGTGAATTTGTAGTCAGCCGGTAGGCGCAACCACGAGTGAAATAAGTGTGATCTAGTTGGCAGACATCTTTCGGTAAGGCGGTTGAGTGCTATGAACAGGGCTGGCAAATGTCATTTTCAATGAAAAATGACCTATGATTTTTACCGAACTAGGTTTGAAAATCTCATCGGGAGAGAAAACGATGATGGAGATTTTCTTTCAAATCTCATCGAATTTTTCGTCATGACAGCACGTGACAGTGTTTTGGTCATCGCTATTACAAACAAATTTATTGATATAGTTGTAAGTTTCATAACAAAACTTAAAATAAAACGTCCACTCTGTCGATTACATATTATTGCTTGGCTAATTTTAGGTAAACTATTTAGAAATTTGTAAAACAAAATCGCATGAGAAAAAATCTCATGACTGCATGATGGTGTGAAAATGACAAGAAATCTCATGATAGTTCATTTCTTCTCGTGACAATGAGATTGCCTTTTTTTTCATTGTCAAATGATGGCCGTGAGATTTACCAGCTCTGGCTATGAACGGTAGAAGCCAACAACCATCATCATCACTTAAGTATGTAGAAAATGGATTAATTAGCAACATTAAAAATTAATAGTTCCATTCATTAGACATTGCTGCGTAGTTCTATGTCACTTTTGCGTATAACCCCAGTGGGCTGTCTCTTGTAGTTTTTTTTATACCGTTTGAGGACCAATTTAAACCATCAGTGAGAATGCTGGAACCACTTCCGAGGTGTGGTTGTGGATTTAAAGAAACAAACTCTTTCAATTTTTACAACAACATTCTTACAAACTAGCCCTTAAAGGTGCAGGACGGACTTTTTATTTTGAAAACGCTATATCTCAATGATGCCTTAACCTTTATAGGTGAAACTTTCTCTTAAATCAAGGGGAATGGTTGGTCTAAATTATGAATATATGTACCCCCCTCCAACTCATCCCCCCTTCTTTTCGTGGCTGAAACTAGGTGGCTCTGAGGGTATTATTCATCATGATATTGAAATTGTTTTGGTTTTCACCTTTTTTATAAACAGTTTTATGGTTTTTAGTAAGTTTTTAATACAAATGGAACATGTAAAGTATACAATAGGGTATATACATCTTTTTTGGGATGTTCTAGGTCGTCCAAACACTTCAGGAATGTTAATCATGGACGATTTCTCTATGACACGTGAGCAAAAGACCTACATGCACGAAACATGTTCAACAATGTTCAAAAAGAGTGAAATTATTATCTGCCATCCATTTCCATTCTTATAAATCGTTCAAGTCTCTCCAAAGTGTGTTGAAGTTCAGGTCAAATGATCTACTAGATCAACCATGACTGGGCTACTGTCCTTAGCAACGCAGCATACCCAAGCAGACTCAAAAAAAGCCATACAAAGAGATTGTAATATATTTACGTTCATATAAGATGTTCTAGGTTCTCCAAATTGTGCTGGAATTCAGATAGTTCATTGCCATTGGTTCAACCAAGACTTATATAATGTCCCTAACATTGTATGATATCTTCAATGATTTATAGTCCCAGTGCGCATCGTTTTCGACACATTTCGATTCGTATTTGTTGTACTAGGTGCTCCAGGTCGCTGTGGAGTTCAAGTCATGAAATTGAATCAACCAGAGCTATAATATAGTTCTTATGGAAGAAGCATATTCAAACAGACTCACGGAGGTTGTGTGCATAAAAACAAATCTATTTGTCTGTATATCAGTTATCCTATGTTCGCCAAATCTGCCTGGAGTTCAGATCAAATGATCTACTAGATCAACCATGTGACCCATTGGCCTTAGTAATGCAGAATACCCAGAACAGGCTCAGAACAGCAGTAGACACATCACTTTCAAAACAGAGGGATGATAGAGCACGTCATTTCAGAAACGATGTAAATAATTCTTTGCTTATTATCTTTTGTCATGCTTCTCATTTTTGTAATAAATCTAATCAAATAAACAAACAAACATGCCAAAAAACATACAGTTGCCATAGATGCATACAGCCTTTGTGAGTCTGATTGGAGTTCAAGTCAAGGTAGTTTACTAAAGGAATCAATATATGCATCAAGTAGTTGATCTATTACCGATTTAGTGAACAGAGTATCTAGAAGTATATTGTGTCGCCTGTCAAATTTGCGCTGCTTTTAATTTCTCAGCTCATCTGTTTTAAACATTGTACCAACCTAGGGAGACTACGAAGACGACTGACCTCGTGAACTTCGGAAAGGTGAGGGATTACTTTTTAGCGCAACCCGCAACCACTGTGTTTTAAGTGCTAATGAAGAATAGATAATGTAGAAATGGGCCATTTAATTTTAGAGTGTGCTCTTAGTAGTCAGATATGCATATTTTCACAGCGTTTCTTTGTTTGTAAACAGTTCTGCTCGGTCTATTTTTTTTAACAATTCAAAACTAACGTTGTTCCAAGCAGGGATTGTCGAAAAATATGGAGTAGTGCAAAATAGGTGCTTCACCCAATTTCAAGTGTGCGTCTCCTGTTTCAGAAGAGCGCACAAAACGAACGTGCGAGAGATTTCGTAGCACCACGAGAGACAGATAGCCGCACATGCACTTATCTTTCAGTGATAAAGAGTAAGCACGGAAGTACAGACTGCACTTTCACGTCTCTTTGAAATTTAATGTGCTGTTCATATTCAGATATTCATCATGCAAGAATAGAAAAAAAAAATAATTGTGCACATTTAGCAACCTCTATCTCTAACTTTAACAACTGCCCGCAAAGTGCAAATCAAGCGTCGGTGAAGGTCATTCGAAAAATCTAGGCTAATCCCAACATCTCGGATTATGTTCTGGCTAAAAAAAATGAAACGACGGTTGTATTGTGCGACCAAACCGTCTCCGAGAAGGTTATAAATGTTATCGAGCAAGTAAACAACCCAACCGAGCGTCAATCAACAAACAGTGGCCCAAACCTGGGCCCGTAAGTTGTACAACAGAGTTCTGACGAAACTCGCTGGATGTCTCTTGATCGATGATGAAAAGCAGATATAAAGCAGATGATAAATCAGATTTAAAATAAAAACCCGGGGCTCAAGGTGATCATGATTTGTAAAGTAATTATTGTTAAGCTCAATTCAACTTCAAATAATCCGGAAATAACTCCATCACTCCAACTCTCAGGTTTCAGGAATTCGTCTACAAGGCTCCTGCTCTTGGCAGATTCAAGTTCGAGAAAAAAAATCATGATTTGGCAAGGTATCTATGGCAGCCAGCTGCCATTACAACAAGGAAGTGCAATACAATAGTACAATGATAAAGGGGTCTAGTTCATTCCAAAAAAGGCAAATCCACCAAGTTGTCCTTAGTTTCGTCCAATAGAGAAGTGTTGGGCGATAACTAAGCGGAAACTGGAGATGAAGGGAGCAGGCACCAGTGATATTGGCGATATGAATGATTGGTGGAATCAGCTAGCCAAAAACCTGACTGAAGCAGGCGTGCGCCGGCTAATGAGTGGCATCAACAGACAAGTGCGAGAATTTCTTCCAAGTACGATGAATGATTTGTTTCAGTTAATTTTATGAAATTAATTAATATTACCACTGATTCATTCTTAGAAAGTTTAACGACTAAAAAAAAGCTTGGAAAATACACGCATTTGAAAGTGTCCCATTTATAAATGCTCTAGCCTTTAGTTGTTATTAGTGAAACGAGCATTCATGTCTATTCAATGTATTCCTCATTTCAAATAGTCATTTGATCATGCTATTTAGTCCTGTTTTGGTGTATAAACTTATTTGATAGTAGAGAAACAGGGAAGCAACGACGCACGCTGGGATTTTCTCAATACATGTGCATAATTGAATAATTGAATCAGACAGTTGTTTAAAATGCCAACCGACCGTAAATTGACAATGTATTTCACAAATTTTCCCCCACATTTGTGCTAAGCACGTTCATAAGCACTCTTGATATTTTTTCTTCTAGAAGTAAAGTGATAGACCACTTCACATTTTTGATGGCAGAAATCTAACAAATCGTGAATATTTTGTTAGGAATATTTGAAAATTTCACCATTAATGAAAAATGTGATTTGGCATGCGAAACTGCTGAAATTTCTATGTTTCAATGTGGTTATGCAAATTGGTCATGATTCTTACGAATATTACCGGAAAGTAATTATAGTTAAGCTAAATCTAATTTCAAATAATCTGGAAATAACTCCAAAAACCTGCTCGCAACCAATGTGCATCAGCAAAGTTCCAACACTTCAGCTTTCAGGAATTCGTTATCTCCAAAAACAATTTGCTTTCTTACGTCTACAATTCAACATTTGCCACGATTTTTTCTTCCTCTCCAGAAAAAAAACCGGGTCGACTTCCGTACTTGAAGATAAATTCTCCTTTATTTAATTTTTCGGAATCATCACCACCACTCGCATTAACATTCGCCTGCATACGCCTTCCGATTGCTATTTTTAACCTTTCTTTCAATTTTCTCCTTTTTTTTCCAGACCAATCATCATCTACATCATAATAATAATGATGTAGTCAACAACCAACAACGGTACAAGACCAACATCATCGCCCCAATAAACGACCGGCAGACCGAGAGACCGATCGTGTGTCGGCTTTCAGCTGAAGTGAAGGCATCAAGTTCAAAGGCAGAGCAGCTCTCAGCTGCATGCCAAAGGGAATCCGCGGAGACGCATGGTGCTTCTTTCGGTAGTTTTTTTTTATCAGCCTAGCGACGCATCTTAGCGACTTATCCAAACAGCGCGCTTACTACGATGGCGACGGTGCGGTTTGTTTGCGTTGTTTTCCGGCCTTATACTGACTGGTGGTGGATACATTTGTATCAATGTTGCTCGACTTCAGTTGTGGGCGTGAGATGGGGTCGCCAAACCAGCTGGAAGTAACCGTGAAGAACAATGGAAGAAGCGCAAACAATCATTAAACTCATATTACTTGGTCGTTATGGACTGGCAGGTCGGAATGGGAAAACGTTAAGGGAATAGCGAAAAAATGTTGTCTGTCGAACAAATGAAGAAAAAAGAACTGAGGAACGCTTCAAAGGAAACATCTCGGTTTGGGTCGCCGTCGGCCGGTGGTAGCGAAAGTGAATTGACCCGGGCACCTTGGCGCGGGTCTGCTGTGGGAATAGTATAAAACGTTCATGCGGAGATAGTTCGATACAAATGCTTTTAAAGTTATACCTCAAAAGCAATGGTTTAAAGCTTTAGATTGTTAAACGTCTCAGTATGCCATGTTGTAAGATGCAAAATGTTAAAAACAAACTAATCTGAAAGAATGCAATAAACAAGGAGCTTGTACTTGCTTTTGGAATTTCTACTGAGCAGTCGAAAAATTCTTCTTTTTCAAATTATAGATCAATAGATAATTTTCAAGGGTATATTCGATAAAAGTGGCAAATACATATTAACTCACCAAAATTAATCGGTTTAATAAGATTTTCTTGAAATTTTAAGGAAATGAATAACTATTAATGAGTTCTGATAAAAATAACATTTGTTAGGTATTCATTTTCATCTCCCATCCTGAATGCCTTTTCGCATCACCCAACAAATTTTGCACAGCCGATTTTCTCAGTGTTTTTGTTGTTTTCACCCACATTTTCTTCAACTCCCGGTCTGTTTTAATAGTTTTTGGAGTCTTCAAAATTCCATTTTCATAATTGTCCAAAAAATTTCAACAGGGCGAAGTTCCGGTGAATTTGGTGGGTCTACATATTTTGGCACAAAATTGACTCGTTGGTTCAGTACCACTCCAACACGCTTTCGAGCGTAGTGGCAGAATGCTACTTTTGACTTTCTTATGAATTGGCAAAGACGCTTTTTAAGGCACTCTTCCGTAAATCAAACATCATTAATTGTTCCGGAAGTGATGGAGGGAGCGGTTCTTTCACCACATTCATCAATCGCCTGTAAGATCTGGAATTTCTTGCAAATCTCTGATCACTTTCTTCTTTTGAAATCCTCCGAAACACCGAACTTAGACTTGCAAGTTGGTCTTGACGTGTGCCTTATTCCTTCATCACTAGATACAACACGATTTGGCGAGCAGCTTCGGTGAAAAGTTTTCGGTCACGGGTTTTCGCAGTGATGTTTTGCTTTTCATTCCGGAATGACATCTCGAATCGACTTGTTTGGACGAATCTTTGAACTGTTGCACCACCTTTCTCGGCCATTCTACTGTCTATTGACAACTTTTACGACCTCTCCCTTCCTCCTTAGACGCTTCTTGAAGGTTCTTATCTCACGAGACTTAGTTGTATTTGCAATTCCAAGCTTTTTAGCAATCCATCGGTGAGACGTCTCTAGAATTTGATTGTTATTTTTTCACTGACAATTTCTTGATAAGTAAGCTGGCTGTGTAACTACTTTTATGAATAACTATGAAACCCGATAGATGTAAACAGTACGATACGAATAAGATTTGCTCAAATTTTCAAATTTATTTTAGTCATAAGCATCTCCTGTTGGTTTTCTGTGCAATAACAACTGATTTGGAAATAACGGAGTAGCAACTTCAATCATGCTCATGGTCATGCTCAATAGACACGGAGATATACACAATAGAAAAATCTAAAAATCTAATCGTCAGGTCATATAAATGTACAATGAAGTAATGGTATCTTTCGACGTCACAGCCCTTTTCCCCAGCCAAAGAATTAGCATACATCTTCAGAAACTGCCAGACTCATCTGGGTACGAAAAGAGGAAGCCAATTCAAGCGATCATCATCAAAAAGGAAAGACATCTTCATAGGAAATCACAAACAACCCTCTCAGCCTCACCTGAACCCCTGAAACGTGTATCCGTCCCCTTCGATAAAGACATTACACAAAAGCTAAAACCACGACTTAGAATTTGGTTTAGACTTAGCTTTTTCTAGTAGGCACAACCAATTAGCATCGATGTTAGGGTTTCCACCAAAGATTCAGTAGACACCTTAGGCAGAGCAGGGGTATACAGAATCAAGTGTAAACACTGCATTAAAATATATCGTAGGTTTCAACAAAGAGAACCCTGGCAACAAGGTTCAAGGAGCATCTAGCGGAGGTGACTAGGGCTGTCAAACAGAACGAGAAAGGAATTTCACATAACTTCAAATCAACAGTCGCAGAACACATCTTCACGGAAAATCACGACATAACGACGAATGACATCACAATATTACGGACTACATCTAAACCCTGGAAATTAGACGTCGTGCAGAAAGCTTAGAAATAAACAAACAACAGAACACAAATTTACTAAACAAAGACCACAGTGCAACGGTTACATGTGCCTTCAACTTACTACCCAAACGACATCAAACCCGACGAAGCGGAGCACCCGCTGCTACACATAACAAGTATGTTAGGTATAGATGAGAAAGAAGCGAATTAGATATTAAGTACACTTGTTTTTGACTCAGGATAGGGTATAAACAAACTAATAATAAGATAGGTATAGACAACATAATGATAGGTAAACGTTTTTGTATTTAGAAAATAGTATATATACGGCAGGTGGCGAAGGTTTTCTTTCAGTCGAGTTATTAGTACGAGACACTGGAAGAAGTCTGCACATTAGGAGACGAAATACGCGTATCTGTCGAAGATACAAAGGTAGTTGGAATTAATGGAAGATACTAATTTTTCTTCTAATTTCTAGTTACAGGTATTCCACTAAACAGCTCAAACCCTTTAGATTCAGAAAAATGATATATATTTTTTCAAAAACCTTTAAAACAGGATGGTTTTATGGATCAAGAATTAGTCCAATTAACAAAAACTGGATTTTACGAATAACTGCTTTGATGAACAATACACAAACAAATTCGCTTGAATTCACGAAGTTTGATTACAAGTGGTGTGAGCACTTCCTATGAAATGACCCATTTGCATGGTTCATAACGGGTGTCCAATAAAAAAATGAGAAAAAATAGATTTATTTTTAGTGTGTAGAATCAATAGTTCACAGTCCTCTGGGACTTTGATAGAGGGAACAAGTTTCTGGTGTACATAACAAAGACTTTCCGCCGTACTTTCACTTCATCCAGTGACATTGAAGCACGTTTATTGCTGCTCAGAATAAAAATCCTGAAGACTAAGTTATCGACTCATACTCGCTTTAATCGGCCACTTACCTTACTAATAATGCTAGCCTCTATTCTAACCCCACACAGCCAGTGATTAAAAGCATTCTAGAAAATAATCTTTCACCAGTATGTTTTTAGCATGATTAAAATAGCATTCTTGCCTGCTGCAGCCGCGTTGGTTGTAAAAGAAAACTTAAAAATAAGCGGCAATCATATTTTCGATCATAAGAATGAGGAAACGTAGGACAAACCGTCCTCGATTTTAGTAAGTTTAGGTGAATCGTTTGAAATGACGTGGCTAAGAAGGTTATTGCCACTCTACTCTGTCCAAACTTCTTTATGTAAGACAAAAGGTGGTTTCCGCACACTTAAAAAATAACACCTGAACTCGGTTCAATTTTCTACCGAACCACATCGAGCCACCAATAAGAAACCGAATACCTCGCTTATGTATACTTGTTGGATCTCTGTAT
>JASCZW010002736.1:0-120593 GCA_034211315.2 Aedes japonicus | reverse complement strand
AGCAGAATCCCACGATGACGCGAAGTTTCCAAATGGAGACGCCTGCAGTGAGCGTGTGTCGTTCGATGGATGGTTGAAGTATTGCTGATACTTTCGGTCGCTCGCGCGCATTCAGAGCCAGCATGTGGTCGAGTGGACGCAAATTTGACGACGAGGACAGTCAGCGAAGTAGAAAACCGGTACCATGTGATAAAATAGACCTACAGCGATGAGGCGTTGCTTGCGGATGGAGGTTTCGCTGGAAAAAGGGTTTTGCTTGACGCGTACTAAGAGTGATGTGGCTAATATTGGAAATGAATTTAATAAACATATTTCTCAATTCACCATCACTCCCGTAAATTAGCTTAAGAGCATATAATTAACGACAGTTAGTGCGCTTGATGGATGTAAGAAGCTTAATCCGCAAATAACGGCACCTCTCTGTATGAAGTAACGCTTTGTATACAGACTGTCAGACTACAGAAAATGATTAAACAAACTTATCATTTTGGTCTGAACATTTGAAGAATACAATTAAAAGTAGAGAAGTTTGAGGCAATTAGGACACCTTAGGAAAGACACCTATTATTTTCTCATCCTTGGCATGGACATTCCGGATGCTCTTATAGCGATAAGTTGAAGCAACATGACCTATCTTGCCACATCCAAAACATTGCCTGTTCCTGACCGGGCAAATGTTTTGTGTATGTGCCGAACGATTGCATCTTTAGCTACGATATCTCACGTGTCTCTGCATTTTGCCAAGATCCACACTGCGTTCAGAGTTGCGTTGGGTCTTTTGAGATGTCGTCCTGGATACAACAAGAACATCAGGTCTGATTGCCGCAAGGGATTAGTCTGTTCCACGTTGTATTTGTGTTTCAGTGTGTCGAAAGGTATTTCTGTGTTTCTACTGATCTGTCAAGACAACAATCACGGAACGGAAGGGCAACTTAGAACAATTCAATGACACGAAAAGCAAAATAGTTTGTTGTGTAAAAAGTATCTCGATTTCATTTGTTTCTATTCATTATCAAGTGGTACATTTGCTGACACATGATCATCACAGTATGCTCTGGTTATTTGAAGAAAAAAACAATAACACTTTATTTAGTGATTTTTCCTTGTTATTCTGTGCTAATCTTACAAAAAAATACTATTTCTATTAACACCTTTGAATTGTTGGATGCATTTTCACAATCTGATGGAATTAAGTGCTCGGAGCACACGAACATACGGTTGCTATCGTGAACGTTCGAATCAATAAACTACAACCAATTCTGCCTGTTTTTAAATCCCCTTGAAGTACGAATTCTGTAATGAATAATTCTTAATAAATTCATAATTCACGTACCTCTTAGACAGTGCAAAAAAAAAACGAAACATTGTTGTATGCTGATGTGCTGAATCAATTCGAAATAGCACAAGTTTTCCCCCCGCAGTATTCTTTGTTTCTCCGTGCTTCAGAGCATCTCCAATTTTGATGGGAAACTGGTATAGATCTGAAGTGTTCTAAATTCTTGCACCGCGGTGTTCTATATTGAATTTTATACCACAACTGATTTAAATTAATGATTTAAATCTTTGCATCTTCCGAAAAAAATGATCCAAACGTTGCATGTTTTGGATCACTTTTTTGCCTTCATCTATTTTCGATAGTAGTGCTGGCAGAGCTCGAAAAAAATGACACCTGTCGTGAACGATGAGTAAAAAAAATATTCAGTAGGTACAATTTTCGCTCCCTTCATTTCGTTCTATCAGTCACGCAATATAGGGATTGTATGCGTATAATGGACACCCTGCCATATTTTTGCAATTGTTTCGTTATTATCGTATTTAACCTAAGAATTGTAAGTTAAAATACATAGTATTAACACTAAAACAAAGGTGAGAATATGATTCCTCACAAATTTCACACATAAAACATCATCATTAATTATTTTTACCTGAGCACTGCATGGTACAGTGATTTGTAAGTATTTTCGTTACAGGAGAGAAAAAAGGAAACTGATCATATAAATAAATTGTAGATAATAAAAAGGCATTTTCAACACGTTAATACTTAGTACTTATATTCAATTTTACTATGCAGATATAAAAACAATGACAAATTGTAAAATATGTATAAAACTTTGAGGGTCCATTATTCGACTGATTGGAAGTGCTTTGTTGCCTATTTCCAACCCCTCATTTCTTTTTGTAAGCAAACTGAACTTATTTTATGCTCACCGTCTAAATTGGAAATTGTTGATCAAAATGGGAAAAAATAATGAATGTAAGCATACTTACACGGAATCTGAAGTGCAACAGTGAATTCAAGCGATTCAAAACCATGTTCCGATAAAACAGGCGTGCAAGCAGTATAAAATTCCACGCTCTACCGTGAAGTATTGTCTCGGGAAAAGCTGGTCTGGAAGAGCTAGGAGAGGTCTACCAAACGCAACGTCTACCAAACAAGGGCTACCAAACGCTTTATCTTCCAATAAAAGTCGCAAAGTCTTCCAATACAAAGTGATCAGATTGGATGAATTTGGTGGCATTTTGGAGTTGGCAATTAGGGCTAGCACTCGCTTTCGACCCATTTGTACGAACCTTACAAGTTTTGTATTAAAGGTCGAAGACTGGAACAAAATTCATGTAGGTGCTTTTGCTTTTATAGAGGCTTTTCGTCATTGCCTAGTACGCCTCTTTTATAATGGTTGTGTAGAAACGTATTTCATAAGGAATGAGGAATATTCAAAAATTGAAAATAGTGTATACCGGTAATCTGGATGATCTCTCCAGCCGCATCGTGAAGGTTCGTATGCAGCATCATCTAATGAAGTAATCAATCTGAGGTAAAAAACTAACTTCTGAGGAAAAACGAGCTGAACGCATAAAGAACGCAGAATTGAAGAAGTTGTTATATGATCACAAAATTGGATCAGACCCAAGTAACCACAAGCATTATATTATGTACTTAATCAACCCAAAATCGACATCAGTATTGCGGGATCGCATCAACTTCAACAGTTGTCAAGTAATGAAGCGTTAGATTAGCTTAAGAATGTAGTGATGTGGCAAGCACAATATGGTAATGCTACTTAGCAATGTCTTGATGACATTACAAAAGATATAGCATTACTTCGTATCTTAGTGGAGCCATTTTCAGCTTTGACATCCAATTTCAACGCTGCACGTAGTATGTCTCATATGCCAATATTATATGCATGATATCCTCGAGCAAAGTATTATACCAAATTGATAACAAGTTCTATTAACCAGGTTAATCATGTTTTGATAAGCTGAATATGTTATCATTCAGGCTGAATAAACACTGCCAAAATAACAAGAATTTGAATAACAAGAAAATACTAGTTGAATCATGATATAATAATAACCCTGTTTTGTTTATCGATTGCGAACAACTTGATAACAAATCCCTAATATTCTAAGCAAATTTATTGACAATAGTATGCAAATTCTATTATCCAATTTGAGATCAAATTCTCATGCTGTAACACTATAAAAATTATTTTGATTAAAAGCAAAATTTCTTGTTCAAATTTGCTGGAAATATTCACTAGTTTTACGATTCAACTAATAACGTTCATAATAAATATGATGTAGTTTCAAAATGATAACATATGATAATCAAAACTTCCGCGCTGGAGAATAGTAGATAATCTAAACTTGTTATGTGATATAACAGCGGAAAATAAAACGATATACTGGGACTAATCAGAACTTGTAATCAACTTATATGATATCAGCTGTGTTATATATGTCCTATTGCTTGAGATTACAGCCTCGTGTTTACTTGGGAAATTGTCACGTTTGAAGAACAATAGCCAGACCGGCGGTGTTTTGAAGGATTGTTGAATTTTCAAATAGGGTAAGGGGATGTAATGTTAGCCTAGCTCCTTCATTCGGCCTATGTACTAAATGTATCATTAATTTAGCGATAATCAACAAAATCATGTTGCTGAGTGGTTAAAAATAGCTATCATTTGTTGATCACATTGCAAATTGCATTGTTTCGGACACAAATATATTACCATTACTTTTCTATCAGTGTACGGGAACGAATATATTCTGGTCATGTATGTATTTTGTTCACTTTGCTGTAAAATATATTATATACACTTAGATTTTTTTACAGAAATCTGTAAAGTTTTACCGAATTTTCATCAGCTGATCGTTCGGTAATGCTTTTTTACAGATTTCGGTGAAATTTTACAGATATCTGTAAAAAAATTACCGGATTTCGGTAAACTTTTACAGAAATCTGTAAAATCGGATTACTGAACGTTCAGATGTTGAGAATTCGGTAAAACTTTACAGATTACTGTAAAAAATCTAGGTGTGTTCATTTGAAAGCTAAGAAAGTTATCTATTTAAAATTTACATTTAAATGTTGAGTTGTTGTATTTTAGTGTCTTAGGGATAAAAATGTGTTAAACTTCTAATTTTTTATGGGTTTTTTTTTCATGTTTTTAGAAAAAAAAAAAAAAAAAAGACAGCAGTGGTTGATAGAACATAAATATGGCTTTAAACGTGTTCTACGTCTCTCTGTTTGACACAAACTTTCTATCTTGCTTAGTTTTTTTAAACTTTAATGCAACATGTTGTGCCTGAATTCAACCCAACCGTGGTAATGTCTGTGCGCAGGACGCACAGCACACTTGATTACCGCGCTGCTTGGTGTCCAAGGAGAAGAATGTAATAGCTCAAATGTTTTCGAAACAGTACCACACGGCTTCCGGAAAACAGCTATGTTTTTTTCCAGAAGAGTTAGCAGATAGTCATCTCTGCTACGGTTACGCCAATTGTTTGGCATAGGCAGTCCAAATAGAATCTTGCTAAATAACATAATTTTGAGTTACAGCCAATTTAAGACTACAATGTACCAAAAAAATAAAATTTCAACAACTCCGTAGAATAAGAGATTTGACGATCTACGTAGAACACTTTTTTCCTCAAATATCAGTCCCTATCGTCCCTGAAAATATGAGGAACTGCATCACAGATTGTAATAGTTTTATTTAATACCTATACTGTAGCTAGATAGATTTCAACACAGGTGTTGTTACACATTGGATGCGTTTAGAATGTTTTCTATTTGAAGGTGGTTATAATATATACAAGTCCAAAATATATGCGTTACCCTATTTGTCTATAGGCATCGTATAACGAATACGTATACGAGATAACAAATTGGTTTAGCAGCGTCAGAACAATCATTTTAATCAAATTAGTTGATATGCGTATTTTGGACCCGGGTCTATAATGCGCATTATAGACCCGGGTCCAAAATAAGCAGATGGGTCCAAAAAAGGCACATTATGATCAGCGTAAATTATTGATGTTTACCAGGAAAACCTAGCCTCAAAAATAGAGTTTACTATAATTTTGTGTAAATAACTAGTTATTTTCATCAAGTATGGGATTCTTGTACAAATAGTTAATAAAATTCTTATGGAATACATCGAAAATGTTCAAAGCTTCTACTAAGGGGTCCATTACTAGCATATAAACCTATTCGTGTTTACTGTTTTGCTATGCTCAGTCATTCCGTTGTCCTTGTGTTCCACACAACTCATTCACACCACAGCAAAGCACACGGCTATTCAAGCCACAAGAGATTTTGGTTGCTTGACTGAATGTTCTGGTAACCAGTCATTCATTTTCGCGTTCGTGAGTGATTTTTTTTGTTTGCCACAGGATTTCAAGTATTCCCAAACATTGCTGAAGGCAAAGGAAGCCAAAAGGCCAAATGGCCGAAATCGCTACAGAGTTTGTGGGGCATTTGTTCGAGAAAAGGCATTTGCAGGACCGATTCAAGAAGTTTTGGTTTTTTTTTCACTTAATTGATTCTCCAATTGAATGACTGTTCTTTCGTCTTCACGGTAGAACGTTGTAAATGAATGAGTTGTTTGCACTTACGAACATTCAGTGCCTTCTGGAACGAACGAATGATCAAAGTAAAGCAACACAAAACAAGTTGACTCATCTTGCACAAGAGATTCATGAAGGCAAATTTGTGTTTACTTCATGTTCGCTAGGAACAGTGCGTGATGACTAATATTTTAACTCAGTCAGCGTACAATTTGAGAATTGAATATGATATTTTTAAGCTCTGAGTGCTGGTAACAGTGATATACACTAATAAAATTGTAAAGTTTAAATCTATTTGGTTAGAGCACATATACTTTATAAGATATCTCAAACATTATTTTTATTTGTATAATTATAAAAATTATAAGGTAACTTATAACACTTATAGGCGTTACAAATATTATTTATGTGTGTGCTGTCATAAAATTTAAGTTTGCATCTTATGGTTAAGATTTTGTGATTTCCACACATACTTTTAATGTTTGAGTGCACAAAATCAAGATGGCGAGAGAAGACCATTTTTTTGTATCGAGTCGGATTTTCAACAGAACTTCTGGAAATTTTTGCAGGTAACTTTTCATTTAAGGTATAAGAATGAAACAATAATTCTCCATTGTTTTCAGTGAAAAACAAAACATTACAAGAATAGGACGTACGGGAAGAGAACATACGTGAGGATATGAAAAAAGAAGAATACAAAAAGGAATAATAAAAAATATAACTCGGGCACATCAACATTATTGTTATTCATTTAATTATTAACTATAAATTTCGTATGATTCATACACATAAACCAGCACATTGAAATGAAAAGTATAAACCTCACACATACATTTTATTTGTCAAAGCAAATGAATTTTATTTCGTTTCCAACATAGCTTTTATTTGTGGGAAAGTGCATGAGTTGTATGTTGTTCACACATATTTTTTATTTGTCGAATCAAATTGCAAAAAAATATGTGGTTTCACACATAAAGTTTATAGGGAAATTTGCCTCGGTGTAGAAAAAAAAAAAAAGAATCTGTCAAAGCCCTGTACGGGAAAACTTTCCCGAAAAAGCACAGCATTCGAGTCCAACAGAGGTGTGTTTAAGAAACTGCATTTTCAGAGCGACTGATAAAAGCGGGTCTGCAAAAAATGTCATTGGATTTACTGGATAATTATGATGCGAACATCGGAGATGATGAACAAACTGAAGATTTGGCTGTACAAAACAAAAGTTAAATTGGATAAGCAGAAAAAGGATCAGGTTGAAACTTCAGTGGCCTCCATACCGTAAAAGAGTAAAGGGAAATAAAAACAAAAGAAACAAGGACAAAAAACTTAAAAAAGAACGATCCATTTGATTTGCAACGAGTCTCATCCAACGAGGCGACAATTGTCACCTCGTATGTGAGATTAAGTCGACTCACACGCCACGCAGAACAAGGCTGCAGGTATCACACCAAACCTCTCACGCCAAAGTCACGAGTTTGAATCTCACCCCGGACAAATTACGAAAATACCCAAAAGATACTACGACGTGAGTGTACACTAAGAGACATAACCACTGTGTGGCCACACATACTTTTCATTTGTCACATAAACTTCATTTGTTTCTCAGAGGGTTCTTTTTATGTGTAAACATATCAGTATTATGTGGAATTTTCCATGAATTTTTGCCAACAAGTAAAGGGTGTATTCGATAAAAATGGCACACACATATATACTCATAAAAATTAAACTGATTAACGGATTTTATTGGAATTTTCAGGGAATGAAGAACTACTAATGAGTTTTGATTTTTTTCACCTTCCTTTTCACTCCACCCATCAAATTTTGTACAACCGATTTTCCCAGTGTTTTTGTTGTTTTTACCCAAATTTTCTTCAATTCTAGCTCTGTTTTTATAGTTTTGGGATGTTTGCGAAGTTCCGTTTTCATAATTGCCCAGAATTTTTCAATTGGACGAAGTTCCGGTGAATTTGGTGGGTTCATATCCTTTGGCACAAAATTGACTACGTTGGCTCGGTACCACTCCAATACGTTTCGAGCGTAGTGGCAGGATGCTAGATCAGGCCAAAACAGAGTTGATCCTTTGTGCTTCTTAATGAATGGCAAGAGACGCTTCTTAAGGCACTCTTCCGTGTAAATCGCACCGTTTATTGTTCCGGAAGTGATGAAGGGAGCACTTATTTCACCACATCCGCAAATCGCCTGCCAGATTAGAAACTTCTTTGCAAATTTCGATAGTTTCTTCTTTCGAACATCCTCCGGAACATCGAACTTCGACTTGGCAACGAAATATTCTTGCCCAGGAAGTTGACGGATGTCGGCGCTTGACGTATGTTTCGTCATCCATCACGATGCAACCGGATTTGGTGAGCAGCTTCGTGTAAAGTTTCCGGGCGCGGGTTTTCGCAGTGATGTTTTGTTTTTCATTCCGGTTTGGGGCTTTTGCACTTTGTAAACATGTAACCCAGCACGCTTCATGGTTTTCTGCACAAAACCGACTGACACCTTAGACTTTTTAGCGACATCTCGAATTGACATGTTTGGACGGTTCTTGAATTGTTGTACGACTTTCCTGGCCATTTTACTGTCCATTGGACCACTTTTACGACCACTCCCTTCCTTCCTTTGGACACTCAGACGCTCCATGAAGGTTCTTATTACACGAGACACAGTTGTATTTGCAATTCCAAGCCTTTTAGCAATCCACCGGTGGGACGCCCCTGGATTTTGATTGTGAGTGCACAAAATTTTCTCACGGACAATTTCTTGTTTCGACGACATGACTGGAACTACTGAATGTATAACTATGAAACTTGGCAGATGTAAATAATACACTATGGATAAGATCTACTCAAATTTCTAGGTTTTTTACTCATACGATTTCAAAGAGTTACAAGAAGATTTTCTGTAGTGCCATTTTTATCGAATACACCCCTTTATGTGTGGATTTTTTTCCCGTGTATGTACTTTAGTTTACGGAAGTTAAAAAAAATAGAGACAAAATATAGCAAAAGTTACACGGCGTCCTGTTTTACCCTCAAGTGGCTTTCTTTCATGATCAAATGATTGAGAACTATTTGTCGAAACCTGCTAAATTTGGTTTAAAAACTACAATGTTGGGATTGACGCGGCTCGATTTGTCTTCATTCTTATGCTTGCAATCGAACGGTTTCTTTCCGGATCATATTTCATATGTCTCATCTTTTTTTGTTTTGGGGTGTAGAACCACTTTGTCCACTGAGTTGAACTTTATAAAACCCACCACCTTCTCCCAGGATTTGCGGTTCAAATTTCTTAGCAGGTTGCATATAGCCACTGTGCATAGGTTTGCGTCTGCTCTTGTACACAGCATCACAACTGCAAAGCAGATGCTCCTGAGGTTTCACGTTCCATGTTACAGAAATGACGAGATGTCATTCTGAACCTGGCCAATAAGTTTTTCAAATGATATCTGCTCGGGCAACAGTCCGGTTACTGAGGCCAGTGATGTGGAACGACGGTGAAGTGAAAAATCGTAGTAGCCCCCAGAAAGTAAATCAACGGTGGTTCGGTGGCGTGGTGATGCTCGTGGCAACCATAATAACACCGAGTTCATCTCGAATCGTCTCACTCGGATGAACTTTTCCATATTTTTTTACTTGGGTGACATTCCGAATAAGGTTCTTTGTTTCCACTTGGTTTTCACAGTGAAGTGAAAACCGTAATAAACCCCTAAGGTTAATTTAAAAAAAAACAAGCGCTATCTATACGTGGGGCCCGGGAATTTTCAGCCTAACTGATAGTTCTCTACACTTCCAAGCGGAAGTTAAGGCAAATAAGACGAAATCATTCAATTAGTTGACTAATCAACTAGTCAATCAAAAGTATGCAAAGGTGCTTATTCTGAGAGTGATTTTGGTCGCTTGTTAAAGAGAGAAAAGCACATCGAAGTGACGTGACTGTTCATTCGATTGTTTCACTTCACAAGTCACTTTGACTCACGGAATAACCGCCATATGAACAGAATGGAAAAGAATAACGGAAACGGATGAGTCGTTTGTTTCAACTTTCAACTTGGGAATTATCCCCATTTACAATACAATAAAAACTATAATCTACTGAACGGGAGATTTCTTTCTTTTGACAACATTCCCGAAATTATTTTCACATGTTTTTTTTTATTACAAAAGACAATAATCAATCACTGGTTTTTAATTTCACCACATTTTTTATGGTTTTCTCTCACGTATTTGTTTTTTTTTCTTCACTTGTAATTCTATGGTTCAGAACTAAGACTCAAACTGCCTGTGTGTGTGTGTATTGTTAGTTTCGTTCTATTCTGAAATGACTCGTTTGTTTCTCTTCACTCAATGAAGACATTTTTCTCTTTTGTTTTGTATCGCTTCTATGGATTGCAAAGCCTATTCCCTCTCCACAAATGGGAAACGGATAGCTTTGTAATATATTTGTTTTTTTTTTCCTTTTTTCCGCATGAGTGTGTATTGTTTGTCTTGGTTCGTCCTGCAGATTTCTGTTCTTCAATGTTAATAATATATACGCGTAATATACTCAATTAATCAAGTAATATAATGATAGCTTTTATTGTGTGTAATAATGGATAATTATAATAATGAATGATAATAGAATTTCTAACGACGCGTGGAAAGCGCGCTCTCATTACTTGTTTTTTTTTCTTCCGTTCTCAATCCTTTGCTTTCGTGGATAGTTTGAATCGAGTAGTGCTGTCCACTCTCATCTTCCAAATCCGAATCGAAATATTCTCAGACCCTCCGTCGCCTCTGTCCTGCCGCGCAGTTTATGGTGTCGTAAGCTGTCAATCGCATTCGTTTGACGCATTCGCTTTCAGCGAACCTTTTCCAAAAACAGACTTTTCTCTTTACCTCCTTCTTCGCTATTGCGTATCGTTTTACGTACGTATGTGTGTGTGTATGTGTGTAAGTGAGTAGAATATAGCTTAATAATTTACCGATGTCACCTCGGTAGATTTGGAGTAACAGACTAACCAAACGACGAAAATTATCTCTATTGACCAAAAGAAAGGAGTGAACAGCAAACGAGAACAGGAAAACAAAGGGATACAATTTCAGCCGAAAGAACTTCATTTTTAGTAAAGTTTCTACGAAGATCTTTGAATGGTATGAATTTTACTCTCTACACACTTGTTGCTTAATACTAAAGTAATTAGTTGTGTTTAAAAAAATTCTCGTTTTGTTCACTTCTTTTATACTCTGTGTTTTTCTTCTTCTTCATTAGTAACTGCCAAGCAATTTGATCACAAAATTTTAGTGTTCTTCTTTTGACTTTCGTTTCCCAATCGTGCAAAGACTTTTAAAGTTTTGTCGCTTTTTTGTTATTTGCTTTTTTTTACAGTTTCTGTTTTTAAAGTGTTCTCTCAAAATATACGTTTTTCACGGTTTTCTGTGCTGCTTGTGTTTTTTTCTGTTTTGGAATATTCGTTCAGTTTCATTCCATTATTGCCTTCAAAATAGCTTTATTTGTGTGCTGCGTCTTGTTATTTTTTTTTTGTTTCTAAACTTTTTGGTTATTTTGTTGGGTGGACAAACGTAATCTCGATTGGGAAAACAAATCACTTTAAACTCTTTCTTTCTCCCTTCACTTCGGTGAGTTGTAACAATTCACGATTACCTCACTGCTTTCTAAAGTTACTCTCTAATAGTAAATTTGTATTCTGTTGTTTTTTTTCTTCTTTCTTTTAATATTAAATGTTACTTTTTTCTGCTTTGACTTACATATTTAAAAATATCTTCTTACTCGGTGTTGTTTCTAATTTTTTCATATCTTTTTACACTTTTTTTTCTGTATTTTCTGTTTAGTTTTTTTTCACCTGTTTATAAAAAAAGTTACTAAATAAATGAGGTAGAAAATTATAATGCATATCATACAACTTATCGACGATTTTGTTTTGCTGTTTTCGTGTATTCTCTGACTCACTGCTTGCTTCGGGTTATACTTTTCGGACACTATCTGAACTACTTTAACATAAAATAAATGATACACAATTTCACTGGGTATGTGGCTAGGTACTGCAGAAACCTTTCAAGAAAGGGGTTCAACTTTTTCGTTTGGGAATGAATTTTAACTTGCTGTGATGGATATATTGGGGCGAAACCGGTTCAGATTTGTAAGGAAAGGGTGCTGGGATGGCAATTTTGGGGTTTTATATATTTTTTAAAACATAAATTAGGTTACAATCGAGCAAATTTTGTGGAATCCGTATGTTTTGCCAGACATCGCTAGATCGAACGAAAATTCCGGTGGCTGGTTGAATCGAACTCAGCGCCTGATAACGACGACCGAAAAATACCTTGTAAGGGTTAATTGGTGGAATTATTTGTTTTGAGCCAGCATTTGATATCTAATTTAAATAGTTACGTAAATCGGACGATCCCAAGGGTTTGGAAATAACCTTAATATAATCTTATTAAATTGGAAAAATCTTCCCAACATCATAAGGTTCCAGTAGTGAACAGCAGTGGTTTTAGCACAAACTGCTGTTCACTACTGGGATCCCATGATGATGGGAAGTTATCTCCAATTTCAAAACATTTTAATATAAATTTGGCGCACTGTACGCAATCAAAACATAATTAGTAATGTACTAAATATAATCGTTTGAACTAGAGTGCAACAAGATAGTTGTGTTCTCATGGAAATTTTACACTGGAGAGTCGATTCGGACCGATTTGAACCAACAGTGAGAATGCTGTTGGTACCACTCACAAAGTTTGACGATAGTTTACTTCATTTGTAACACAGGTCGGTTATGTCCGACGTTCGAAATCTATATGTGAGTCAGAAGGAAAAATTGCGACTTTTTCGTTCAGTCTGTGTTGTAATGCATGATCCGACGTGATGTCACTGGAAAAAAGAGAGAGTTGACTAATTTCTTTCTAAACGACTTGTTTTATCAAAGTAATTTATGTATAACCAAATATGCTTGTTAATCTCGGAGATCTTGCTGTGGAATTCCACAAAGGTAAGTTTTTTGATGAGGTTCGATGTCGCATCAATTTAAAACCAAAGCGAGGGTGAAGAAATAGGCAAAATTCTGTGTGGGCCAGCCAAAAGTGAAATAAGACTGTACAGAGCGATGATCTGAACACAGAACTGCCAGTATTCCAGTAAACTTTGCGGTCTAGCCCAAAAAGAAATCCACAAAGTCTGCGCTATATAATGCACATACATATAATGCTAGAAAAGAAAATTCTAGGTTAGTATAATTTTCCCTTCAAATGTTTGAAGCTAAAAATCACAGCTAGAGCGAAACAAAAGGGGTTCAAATCGCTTATCAACGAAAGCTCCAAAGAAGAAAGCATTTGCTGTAAATATCATGCATGAAGTCTGAATAGTATTGGAGATTTGTGCTCAGCAAATCGCGAAGTGAGACGGTCGTGTAGGTCCTTAAGCTCTGTTAAAATTCATTATCTTTATGTGTGTTGGAGATCACCAAGTGTTCCATTATGGTTAGAAAATTGAATGGCGAGAAGTGGGTACAGGACAAGTACCAAAAGGAAAAATCCAATGGTCCCAAGGCAAGCGTTGATAAAAGGTCGGAGTCCGTTTTTAAAGGCTCGTACCGGGATTCTGATGCAACGACTCAGATGCCTTGTTGAAGGACTTGAATAAGTTCAGGACTTCGTCAGTCTGATGGGCCACGGCAACGTTTTGCACGTGCTTGCTGACTTGACTGACTGGAAGTTTGCTGTTGGTGAGTACCCAGGTAACCAATTAACAGTTCCAAATCGTCTTAATGGCAGCCTATCAAGCAATTATGTCACCTATAATGCAACATAAATGCCGCTTTTGGCCCTATATACGGCTGCTTCACTACAATGCTATGATAACGATTCATTGATGCTATTTTGCATTCGAAATGCTTATTACAGGCTACAAGCATTTAAATAGCATTTGAAAATCAACTTTTAACATTCAAGATGCTGATATAATGCTTGTAAAAATGCAAGTTTAGAGTTCATTTACTGCATATGCTAATGCTTATTGGTTACCTAAGTAGAATTGCAGATTACAGATTTTGAGTTCTGTTCGACTAGAAGGAGTGACATATCCGAAACGAATAGGAAACAGACCAGGTAACAGAAAGCTGGCTTGTGCTACTGGAAGCTGCCTTCAGAGAAGGTATTTCTGGCGAATCCGAATCATCTCAATTGAGACTTTGAGTCAATGTGCGATAGGGATAGGAGCTGGAGTCATGGCAAGGTGATGGATGGTCGTGTCGTGTCCAACTTTTTGGCTTTGCTGACGACGCGTAGCACGTAACTTTGCGACGATGGCGGAAAGGTACATAAGACTTAAGGCTGCAGTGCGAAGGATTGGGCTTGTCATTAATGCGTTAAACACAAAATAAATGAGGAAACGAGGCTCACGAAAACACAGTAGTTCCCCTCCCCGCGGTGCACTCTGGAAACTCTCACCTGAATGGCTAAACGAACTCAAAGGAAGAAGCGCCATACAGGACCCGGCAGGTAGCCATAGACGGCCTTGATAAGAGGAGCAAGGACTGGGTAGCCAAGGCCTTAGACGTTCCAACTCCGGTCCTGGTCCTGGCTTTCTCGAAGAAGGACCATATGACGCGAGGTTGGTTACTGCCGTGGACATCCCGAACCCTGCTTGGATCTTAAAGCATCCTGATCGAATCAGCATGAGGTCAACGACGCTAACTACTAAAGTCCTTGTAGTTAGACATAGTGGATACGTAATGCACACTAGCACCCTCCCTGTAGTAATACCGAAAGTTGGTTCCGGAGAAGGCCGGGGCTCAAGGCACGGATGGGTTTTTAGTGGGTCCTGAGTTCTTCGGGAGTCTGTTCGATCTGTCTGAGCCAACATTTTCCATCCCTCTAAAAAAACTTCTTGGTAACCGCTAATAACGACACCAGCAGAGAGATAACGCGGCGTATTATGGCTGCCAATCGTGCCTACTTTGGATTGCAAAAGCAGCTTAGATTAAACAAATTTTGTTCAACAACAAAGTAAGTTGACTTTCTACAAGACATTAGCAGTCCTCTACGGCCACGAAACATGGACATTACTCGTGAAGGACCAAACCTCCTTGATACCACAATACATCAAGCACATTTACAAACAACAGGCAGTGCACCATCTCACGAACACAATGGCAGTATTTTGCATTCAACTAATCACTTCTGCGCTACCTGTATACATCTAATTGATCGCCTCAGAGCCATGGGAACAAATCAAAATGTTGGATAATGGGTCCCACATAAAGTGAACGAACAACAGATGAAAAAACGAACAACTGGCTACGGAATGCTGCATTTACGCCACGAAAGAATGGGTGTCTGCAGCATGACACCGCTCCTGAACATTCAGCCAAAGAACCGATTTTTTCGCTTGGCTGGGAACTCCTACCTCACCCGCCGTATTCACCAGACCTGGCGCCATCTGATTATCATCTCTTCTCATCGATGAGACACGGACTGTCTGAGCAAAGCTTCCAAACCTTCGGTAATGTGCGAAAATGACTCGATGAATGGATGTCTATTCAAGACGAAGCTCTATTTTGGAATGGTATCCATAAATACTGCATCGTTAATTATGAGTACATCTTCGAGGTTCTCTATGAAAAAGACTTATTTTGACAGCTGTTTAAAGTCAAAAAGCCTTGTAAACAAACGAAAACCGTCATTAAAAGTTAAAGTTTTACTTCAACCGGAACAATGCGAGGTCTTCAGAGTCACCCACAATTGAAACGATGCGGATGCGTTGACGTAAATTTGACAGAAAACCTATGAGAAAACTGTCAAATTCACGCAAACGCATCCGCAACGTATCAATTGTGGCACAGAACAGAAGTACATCTTGAACGACAAATAATGATGAAGTTTGAGTGCTCTTAGTCGCGACATCTTGCGGTAGAGATCACACATTTTACACGGAAAATAATTTTATCTGCTCCAAGCTTAGACAACATTTTTAGACCTGCTGGTATAAAGTACAAGGTATTTACATGAAGGTTTGTTCCTCGCAGAACGAATATATAAATAAATTAATATTATTTGTGATTTGATCTAAAATAGACTTTGACTAAGGAGCTTGAGTATATGAAAAATGCTATAAATTTTAATGCACAGGAAATATTTTGTGCAAGTGCGATTGCATTTGAAAAAAAAACAACATTCATTCACCCCTCTATGGGACTTTGCTTGGGAGTTTACTGTCACTTAATCTTCTTAGTGTCATTTAATAAGCTCTTTTTATTTTATTGAAAAACTGTGATGAATCGTCTACATGATCGCTAAACATGTTTTTGTGCTCATAAGTAAATCAAATTTAACGGAATATAAAAACCGACATTTGTTTATTGATTAAACAACCTTAATTTAAAATTGTAGCTCAGAAAAATTACGTTGCATAGAAAAACTGTTCAACAACAAGTTGTAGTGAATAATTAACCTAATTTAATAAAAAGAAATTAATAGCGAGGAAAAACTTTTTTTGTGCAAAAAATTTGATATTACTAAATTTTAAGTACCTCAAACCCTCTTCTATTCGCTTCATTTTTTTGTGAAAAAAACTTGAAGATATCAGAAGAAATATCGAGATTGGCATGTCTTATCGTTTGTCTGAACCTATTATCGACAGGGAAGTAAATGAAACCGTGTAGTTTTTTTTGCGAAGCGGGTATCTGGAACATAAGACGATAAGAGAGCGATAAGACATGTAGAAGCCTACAGAAATTAAAAAAAAAATCAGTAGTTTCTAAGCATGGGCTTGGATTAATTAGCACTTTCGGAAAAAATACCTCTTTTAATTCATTCGAACCTTCCAATTTTTTTAAGTGAGATGAGTTATTTTTGTCAAGTTACGTTATAACTGCTTATTCTTTGAAATATCTGCGTGTTTTCCCTACTATTTACAGTCCTTGCAAGTTCCAAGTAACAGTGGTGTCTCAGTACTAAGTTATTTCCGTGATTTAAATCGTAAGTTTCACGGAAAACTTATGGAAAAACTGTCAAATACACGCTAACGCAAACGCAATGGGCCGGCATTCAAAATGAATAGTATGTTCTCGGATATTAAAACCAACTGTTTGTCAAAGGTAATGGTAATCAACCCCTCTAGAAGAGGTAATAATTTTGTTCCAAATGGGGTTGAAATTCATGGGTGTTAATTTGACTCTAATTTTTTTGATCAGCAACTGGTGTTTTGAACTTTAATAGATTTCATAATTTGACATAAAAGTGGCTTAAATGTTTCATATAATATCGATGAAAAAAAGGGTTGAAAAATTGAAGCGCAGACAAACATTCAAGCTTGAATGAAGTACAGCAAAATATAAGACTGAAATGAAGAGATCTATTGACATTAATTCACCGTTCTCTATATTTCACACGAATTATTTTCCCAACTGGTTATGGTAGTGACGTCATCTGCGTATTTGTTCTACCTTATGTGTGTGATTTAGAGTCCTTGATTTTTGTTGTTGTCATTTCTCGAATTATTTTTTCAAAACAGAGAATAATGCAGGGGGAAACTTGTGCTATTTCGAATTGATTACGCACATCAGCACCCAACAATGTTTCTTTTTTTGCACTCGCTAGAAACTAAACATATGAATTTAGAATAATTCATTACAGAATCCGTACATCGAGGGGATTTGCAGACACGCAGAATTGGTTGTAGTTTATTAGTTCGAATGTTCACGATATCAACCTTACATCGTCTGCTCCGAACATTTTATTCCATCTGATTGTAGAAATGCATCCCACAATTCAAAGGTGTAAGTAGTAATTGTATTTTCTAATGAGATTATCACCGAATAAAATGGAAAAATCACAAAATGCAGTGTTGTTGTTTTTTTTTTTCAAGTAACCAGAGCATACTGTGATGATCATATTGCAGCAAATATACCACTTATAGCAGTTGTTTTGACGTTTCTTCAACACTGTAAAAATAGAATGAGTAGAAACAAATAAAATCGAGATACTTTATACACAACAAAATTTTGCACTTTTCGTGTCATTGAATCGTTCTAAGTTGCCCTTCCGTTCCGTGAATTGTGGACCAGCTATTACGGATGAAAACAAAAATCGATTGTGACCAAGTACTGCACTGAAAAGGGATTGTTGCTAAGAACATTAGTAAAAGAAGAAGTCTCGAGTAATTCATGTTAAGGGCCTAAAAGCCATTTGTAAACAATGACTTTAAATGTCGTTTTCTCTTGAATCTTGAATCACTCTCGTGAAATAAGATCTGGTAGAACAATGTTACTTCTACCATATGTAGTAGCTGTATATAGTAGGATTCACGTGGTTCGTGAGAGATCAACGCTTAAAGTCATTGTTTACAAATGGCTTTTAGGCCCTAATCATGAATTACTCGAGAAGTGTTAGTGTCTGTGCAGTCAAAAATGCGATCAACCGGTTTGTTATACATAACACATTGAAGCACTTACCCGGCCGTGGTAGATGCGTCAAACCCAAAGTTTTTGAAGGATAAAAGGAGGTATCCATCATAGATTGTGCAAAAAAAGTGTGGAACGACGATTGGAGTGGTCCAACGCGCAAAGGTGCGAAATTCCCTGAAGACGTACCCGAAACAAAAATGTCCGAAACTCAGCCAAATTCCGGCGGATTCCGTGAAAATTCGGGCTCGGAAGCTGTACGACGACGTTTTGAGCAAAAATGACATGGGCATTATCATGGATAACGAGACGTATGTCAAATTGGACTACAGGGCACTTCCAGGGGCGCAGTTTTATACCGTGAAGCGTGGAACACACGTCCCAAATTCGGAGAAATTGAATTTTTTCGCGGAAATTTTTTCCATTGAGAACTTTCGAAAAGATGTCTGTCGAAATTGAGTTTCCGTCTGTCAGAAATAAGTCAGCCTGAGTAGCAGACTTAATCGATTATTTTCCATCTGTCAAGTTTTAGTGAAAATTAAAATAACTTCGCGAATTGGGACACAGTCTGCGTCTGCTACTCGAGCTGACTTATTGCTGACAGGCGGGAACTCAGTTTTGACAGACATCTCATCGAAACCTTGTTGGGAGATCGCAGCAAGCCGTGCTTTGAAGCTGATGTGTTTTGCTTTTGCTGCTTAGTTTTCGCTAAAATAAAACTTCAAATTTGAAGTTGAAGAAAAGTTGAAATTATGAAATATTGGAGTGGTAAACATAAGACGTTGTGAAGTTAATCGATTCCTACTCAAAGTGTGTTGTGGTCGTGTTTGTTCAAATAGATTGTGCGTCAGTTGGTTTTTCTCATTTTTTTGTTTTTTATTGCTTCGCCTCGCACCCGGACGAGCTTTTGTGCTTTGGATAAGGAACTTGGTGAGGTCGTTTTAAGCTATAGAAAATGTATCTTAACAATATACACGCCAGGATCACGAATGTCTATTTTTGATTCTGGAAGTGTGAAAATTCTCCACACGACCATTAAATATGTGAAGATTTTCATGAGAAGCTTATTGTACATGAACATGACCTAAGAATGTACGACATTCTTGAAATGGGTCGTTGGATTTTCAATAGAGCTGTCACCTTCAATCTTCAGGTTAAAAATGTGTGCACATCGTGATAACTTATAAAGAAATGCAGACAAGTTTCTTCCATAAAAGCACTGCCGGTCAGTGGGAGATTGATTGCACACACACACACTACGGCTTAAAAAATTGAAGGCAACATGTTAAGAAGGGCATCCAAAGCAACATATGGTGTACTTTTCATTGCTCCAGTTATTGATACACAGGCTTGTCTCTGTAGTTTACCTAGCTTCACTTGGGTGGTTAACTCATTAAATTTAGACCACCATGTAAGCGAAGCATATGTAATTTTCGGACGAACTATCGCAGAATAAATCCAATGAACTTTTTTTGGTTGATACCCCCATGTTTTACCCACTGCTTCACTACAGCCCCATAGGGCGTTTGTACCCTTAGTGATAACCTTGTCAAGATGGGAGTTCTAATTCTGTTTTTTATCAAAAGTAACATCAAGGTATTTAAGTGCTTCCGCAAACTGAACTTGAACTCCATTGAGCGTGGGCTGTTTTAAAATTAGCTTTCTCCTTTTGGTAAAAGGTACAACTAATATTAAACCCCCCGTTCTTGCATACTATAATGTCAACGCAAAAGTTATACTGTCTGTCGATGCTAGCTTCAAATAAGCAGTTCTTCTTCAAATATGCCTCAAAGTTTATGGCAAACGCTCAAAAAAACTATCCTCAAATTGAGAAGGAAACTTCAACCAACTACATGCAACAGATTTCACTACTACATGTTTGGTAAAGAATTGCAGACCATAAACACGTGGAATCGAGATTCAAAAAATCACTAGACAGAGCTCCTTCACGGATTCTGATTGATGCCACTGGCCCAATTGTTCAATACAAAGAAGGGAAAGAAATTCATCTACCAGACATCCTAAGTAAGGATGTTGACAACTTGATTTCAAAGGAAAAGTCAGATGAATTAGAAGTGCAGAATAGAACAATAGAAATGTCAAAATCAGCCGAATGCCAGAAAGATCAAGCAATTGTATGGCAAGATATCAAGTTACGCCTTCGGACGGAGTGAAAAATAAATAGAAGTCTAGAGCAATCTGTGCGTCCAGCGGTTGGAAGTGTTGTTCGCAGAAATGTCAGGGATATAAAACACAAGAAGACGTCATCTAGTGATTTCGGTGAACAAGATGGTGAAACATTGTAACGCGGTCTGTTACCTGTAATATACAATCATCCAGATGACGAATTAGATGCAACCACATTGCTCCCGCCTTCAGAGGAAGATCAACGGCCAAACGAGTGCACCACGAAATGTTGTATTCTACAGAGAATCAATACTAGCTGCTTGACGGTCATAAAAATAAGCTTAGGTTGACGTGATTTGAACGAATTTGAACTCGCTCTTTGACTAAATCAGTAATTGAAAAACAATGTGGACCTATATACTGAATAAATTAAGGATGAACATTGAAGCTGTCTCTCGCAATATCGCTCAATTCTTGCTGGCCAAAAACAAATAATTCCATCAATTTTTGTCTCATTCAGAGTAGGGGGCTGTTTACCAAATCCACCTTCAACAACGACAACTCAAGTTCAATCTTTCGCTTATCTCCGATTTCGTCTGCTTTTTCGATTCGCCACTACCATATTTCAAACTACATCCTACAGTGTAAACACATCTGAGATTGAAAATGATAAAGCATTTGTATTACTAAGTCTCTTTTTTTCAAGTGGTAGTGATGGAGTGCTGCTGCTATTAGCTTGAGCAAATGATTTCCTTTTTTTTCATTTCCGGTTTCCTACGGCTTCTGCGTTCTTTTAAATGCAAGTTCGTTAGTGAGTTGCGTTTGTAGGTTGTGGTGACGGTAAGAAAAAAAATGGCAAACAAAACTTTTATGTTCGCTTCCAGTATCTGTTCTACTACATTAGATTACTTTTCCACCTATTCGAAAACATTGATCTGCACTGTGCTTAGTAATTCAACCGTAATTGTAATATGTCTTCTCTTCATTTACTCTTACTCTTTTTTTTTGTCACTTGCGTTTTCTTTGTTTGTATCTTCCATTTGTTGATTTGTTACTATATGGATTTGTTTGCCTCACACTCTATCGTCTCATAACACTGGTTAGATGCTCTGGTTTTTTTTAGGTTATATGTATCTTTTCACTGTCACATTCCTCTTTGTTATCCTTTTCGTTTTGTTTGTTGTTTGTTTTGTTATGCAATTTTTTTTTGTTTCAACATGGGTCAGGTTAGTTGCTCGTGTACATCTTTCGCTTTTGTTTGTTAGGTTTGTATTTGTATGTATCTGTTTACATGCAAAGGTAGTTCCAGTTTGGGTATCAACAAATTCAACATCACACTGCAACAATCACGACGACGAAGACGATGAATTGATCGCAGCAGGCTGGCTGAACATGGTTGCCACTTTGTAAATATTACAAAGCATTGCTTGGGCTATATTTTGACAGAACGGGGGTTGCATGTTCGCGCTCGACGGGATTTTCCCCTTTTCTAAATCACTGCCGGTATGACGTACACATTAGAAAACAAACCTGATTGCCGAACTTTGAGGGAATAGTAAGTGTTCAAATCGAAATAAGATTCAAATATTAAAATAGTGTTTTGCTGTTGAGAAGTTATTAGTACTTTTTCTCCAACGTACTTACATTGAGGTTAGGAAATAATCAGGATGATAAGTGTTACTCAATGGTTTTAATCCACAGTGCGCTAAACGCATGTTCTTTACACGAAGGATAGGGAGTAGGTAGAATAGTTGATAGATTTTTTACATTCTAAAATAGTCACAACGAGTCACTTTATCGCACAATAAATAGGTTATGAAGCTTCCTCGCCATTGCCCCATCGGTATTGGTTGTGTAGGAAAAATATTTAACAATTCGATCTCATCTGTTAAACAAATTGGAAGCTTCTAACCACGTCTCTAATCTTCTTCAACTCTTTGATCCTCTTTTTTCCCCACACGCAAAACAAAAATGGCTAATATCATTTTAACCTGTGTTTGATTTTCTCTGTTTATACGATACTTCACTTCACGAATCCAAAGTTAGTTTCTTTACATACTGTTCTTTAACTATTTCTTCTCGCTTCTGAGGACTGTTGATTCAGAATAACTCTTTTCCCTTTTCAATTGCCTGCCTCTGGGTTACTTCAACCATCAATTACAAAAACAAAAGAAGGGGAGGGGTTTAGGTTGAATACAATGAAACGAAAACCATTTAGACCAGCTAAATTAACAGTGATTGCAAAGCTTCACAAATTATTCCAGCATCGAAACTGAACTGAAGATCCTTTTCTTTATCGCGTTTCGTGATCTTAAACTCTCTTTCTCTCTTTCTGTCTTCCTGTCTCTATCTGACGGATAATCTTAAAAAAATACACATTTAACGGCAGTTTTCTTGTTGCAATAAAGTTCTATGTTCTACGCTTGTCCTTTCGTCTCTCATTCCACTTTCGCTCCCTGGGCTTAGAATCGTTCAAACTTCTACTAATTAACGCTTCGAACGACTGTCACTCACTTAAGTATTAGGTAGGTATCTGATTCTGTTTTGTGTTTAGATCATTTGTATTTCTTTTTTCTTTTCTTTTTTTCTTTTCGATCCGGGAATTGTGTTGTTTGCCACTGTCTGAGGGAAGATTTCTTTGTATTTTGTAGGATTTTCTATATATGTTTGGGAATGGAACCATAACTCTGCTCAGTTTATGTTTGCTTACTTGTCCTAAGAGTTAGTTGAATGCGTAGATGAGGAGGGGATGGATTTACTTACAGGAGGATGGAGGAGTGCCTCCATTTGCCTGAGTTAAGTTTTGTTTTCCTATGCTTTTACCACATGTAACACTTGTAACGATTGTAGTTGATGGATGACCAAATTAGAATACTATTTCATAACTACCGGATAGCGAATAAAAGTGTGACAACACAACGTTGAGAGGTGCTTTAATTATTTCTTCGTCTGAGGAGAAAGTTGCTGAGGAGTGGTTGGTTCGGTTTGACAATTATTTTTATTTCCAATCTAAGTGTCCAAAACTTATCAAAACTTCAATTTATTGAAAACTAACAAGATGGATAAAATAGGTCTACTTGCTATTACAGCTATTTTGCTATTACCAGGCCATTGACAAACCTATATCAATAGCAGTGATTGACAGTAGACAGGATGTCCTGGGCCCAAATTGATGTGGGCCCGCTGTCAGCTGTCAAATAGAAGTCTAATAATTTGTTTTGATTGTTTGTTTTGATGTAAAACACCACAGAAAACGATATTTCTGCTTTGTATGACATGCACAACGAAAACGAGCAACAATAGACAAAACGTAAACGTAACGTAACGAGCTACAACAAACACAACTTATAATTTGACATTGTTATGACAGCTGAGCTTGCTGAGATGTTGTCTACGTGAAAAAGTAGTCCTTGTCATAGGCCTGACTATTACAGATGTCGAGATCCAGAAAATTTTGACAAGTAGGCTAACTCAGTCGACCGCTCATAAACAAGTGACTAATCTGTCATTTTCTGTCAAGTAAGCATTTGTTTTGACACACGTTTATCGTCAGGAAGTGCAAATTGGATAAGCAAGCTACGAAATACATCTAATCATTATGTTTTCTTTGCCGCTGAATTAACAGAAAAACAAGTAATTTCTAGTGAAAATTTTTTCACAAAGCGGCTTGTTGGATTTTTGAATATGATTCTGGAAATCGCCAGAGGCTGTTCTGGAGTTGGCACCAGCATATGTTACCAAGAGGACCAACAATACTTGTGATTCTGAAATTGGCTCTCGAACTAAGCCAATCCGGTAGTCTTCCGGATGATTCGGAATAACGATAAAAATAATAAACTTTTGAAATAATTATTTTTGTAAACTAATATGAACTTGAATCCTGGTTAGTGTGAGCTTTTTAGTGAAACAATTAAAACTAGAAAATGAGAAGAAAGATTAGTAATTTCCATTCAATATCAACTACCTTTATTGCCTATCTTCACAGATACGCGTATTTCGTCTACCATGTGCAGACTTCTTCAGTGTCGTGTACAAGAAAAAACTTCCCAGAAATCCAGGTGGAGATTTTCCAGAGCTTCAGTAAGAAACGTTCTGAAGTTCAAATAGAAACATCCCAGATGTCTGGGGGCACTTCATAGACGTTCTGGAGAGCTTCCTCGACTTTCAAAAATAGACTTTACAGAAGTTTAGGAAGACACTTCTTTGAAAAAACTTCTTCGAAGGTCAGGAAGAAACTTTTTAGAAGTACAATAGGCACTTTTGAGTAGTTCGAGCAGAAATATCTCAGAAACCCAGGAACAAACATTCCCGAAGTTGAAGATCATACATCTCAAAAGTACCAGATAGTGCTTTCCTGAAGTTCTCGAACAGAGAACTTCACAGATTTTCAGGAAGAGTTGAAACCTCCCAGAAGTTCAAAAATAGTAAAAAGTTCTGGAAGAAACGTGCCTGAAGAACTGGAAGAAACTTTCCAGAAGTATTCACGGTACTCCCTAGCGGTTTAAAGTTCTGTCCAGTTAGAATACGGCGATAATGGCAATACGGCTGATGATTTGGCAAGGTACGAATTGGAAGTTATCATAACATATGTGAAAAAAGTCATTTTTGGACAAAGCAATTTAAAAAATCCGTATTTCTGTGAAAAATTTAGGTAGCATGTTAAAAAATTCTCGATAGCCTAAAAATATACAGGAAATAATGTGGACAAAATTTGAACTGTTTCCATAAAGTGGTTTGGACTACAGCTGACGTCAAAGTTGACGCACCAAAATGGGCATTTCTCTTTTTCACCCGATACTAACCTTTCTGAAATATCGGTGCAAAAAAAAAGCCGAGGTGAATTTTATTAATAATACTGTGTAACACTGTATACGTAGTTTTCACAAACCAATTCATACTGAATGCCATATTTTTAAAGTTCTTCGTGGGTTACACTAGTTATTTGGGATATTTCTCGCGTAACAAATCATGTGTATTAATAAAATGAACTCACCTCGGCTTTTTTTTTGCACCGATATTTCAGAGAGGTTAGTATCGGGTGAAAAAGAGAAATGCCCATTTTGGTGCGTCAACTTTGACGTCAGCTGTACTCCGAACCACTTTATAGAAACAGTTCAAATTTTGTCCACATTATTTCCTTTAGTTTTTTAGGCTATAAAGAAATTTTAAAAAGGATACCTGAATTTTTCACAGAAATACGAATTTTTGAAATTGCTATGTCCAAAAGTGACCTTTTTCACATATGTTATGATAACTCCAAATTCGTAAATTTTATCAACATGAAATTTTGGTCACAAGAGGTCTATTCATTGATTAAAAAATTGACAAATTTTCAGCCAAAAATATTGATAATTGCAAAGTAACAGAAAGTTGAACAACGCGGTTTTTGGAAGCAAAATTTTGCTCGGCTTTTTTTTTGCTACTGAGTGTATATGCAGCTGCGGAGCAAACACCAAAGTATTCGTGACGAATAAAACGATGGACTCGAAGCTGTACAATGACGAAAAACCGCATACTACCTTTCATTAAAGCCCATAAAGGTCCCGTGAAGTTTTGGCCAGATTTGACGACTTGCCACTACAGCCGGAAAGTCATCCAGTGGTACCGCGATAGTAACGTAGCTTTCATCGATAAAAACATAAATCCACCCATCTGCCCACAGTTCCGGCCAACCGAGAGATTTTGAGCAAGCGGAAGCGGAAGCTTAAGAAAAGAGGAAATAACGGCTCAGGACGCGACTCAGATGACCAAAATGTGGAAGAAATGTGCCAAAGAAGTTGACTCCGGAGGTGTGCAGCGTTTGATGGGAGGAATAAAGAAGAAAGTGCGAATTTCCATTAGAAACGAGGAGAAATCATATGTATTGATATTTTTTGCTTGAAGAATAGTGAATTACCTTTGTTTTGATGTATTAAACTTATTTGTACGCCAATCCCTTACCGAGATAAAGATGATTTTATTATTCCGGATTCTAAATGGACATGAGGAAACTTACTAAAACTCAAGGGAGGAATTTCCTAGAAGTTCACCTTGAAAGAATATCAGAAGGAAACTTTCCTGAATGCAGCCTATACAAACTTCATTCAAATGAACGGTCCTTTGAAGGGGAGACTCCTTTCTTTGAAGGGTGCTCCCTATCCGAACGTCTGTTCTCCATGTTAGGGGTGGCTGATCATAGTGCCAGCGTAGATCTCTAATCAGCGCTGTACACGATGGTCCTCCTACAAGCCAGCCGTTAAAAGCATTAGTACAGGAAACACACAATGTGTAACAATTAGAAACTCATCACATGGAACTGTAAGTCTCTCAATTTCTTAGGAAGTACCCACATTCTTTCCGGCGTATTGAGTGTCCGCAAGTTCGACATTGTAGCGCTACGGGATATTTGCTCCTGTGTAGCTCGCACAGACAGAAGTGTGATTATCGACGGAGATGAGTTCTAGGTGAAGTAGGGTAACTGACGCAGAGAAATTCGGAGGCGCATAATAGCCGGAAGTCAAGCTTCCTATGGCCGCCCCAAGACCCTAAGATCTGGTAAACTTCACCCCGTACTAAGTGTACATGAAGAAGACGCTGATGAGACCGGTAGCTCAAGGGGTGGGACACATTGTAAGGATACCAGACAACAATCCCGCGTATAAATGACGTTTACCTCAAATCCAGTCGATTCAAGAAGCAGGGAAGTGCAGCGAGTTAGGCGATAAGACCAAGTGAAGCAAGAACTAGGAAATGTAGAACGCTCGAATAAATTTAAGACAAGCAGCTCTAAACCGAGTTTCTCGGCGAATCAGTGTGGCGCAGGGGCTGTCTTTGGACATTGGGACCAACAAAAGTAAAATGTCGTGCGATCCAACCCTTCCACACAGTCACAGTTAATTTTAGCAAGCTGTTTACGACTAAGATAAATCGTACAAGAGTTGCCTCAATATTTTTTTTAATAAACCGGTTATTGCATTGTTATGTGATTTAAGGAGTCACATGATGGATTTTAGTACAAGTCCGAAACTGGCCAGATCCTCTGTGATATCCGGAACATATTAAGGTGTATCCATATGGGGTCCTTATCACGTAAATCGACCGACATTTTTTGTAGAACCCCATTCTTCCACTTTGCTTCATATTGTATAGCATAACGGGATGGATTCACAGAGGGCTTACTAATTAAAACGTGATCAAACAAACTTTTTATATGTATGCATTCCAGGATGTATTTTGATTGGAAAATACTATTTGTTAAAGTGCTAGTAAAGTTTGTTTTCCAGTTCCTCGGTATCGACGAGGCAGACTGCTTTTCCAGCTGTTTCAGAATTCCGGTGAATGCCTCGAAGTGGTCGGACCGTTCCATCTCACCAGCTCATTAGCTACAAGGAAGTAAAGAAGAAGGTTCTGAAGCTGTATTTCGAAAACTTCACTATGGCCGAACTATCTGCACTCCAAACAAGTCTCGCTCTGGAATACAGGGTCACACTGAACGAATTTCTGTCTGTTCAATCCTTCCAAAACCTGAACCTTGCCCTTGACAAAAGCAGTATCATTTTTTCGGACTCAGCGAGACCAAACTCAAAACATCCGCTGCGGTGGGCTCTATAAAGATACGGGGTTACAACTTCATTCGTCACTCGCTGCCTGCTGGAAGGCGACGTGGAGCAAAAGCCTGTGAAGGAGTGGGCTTATACGTAGCAAAAAATATCATATCATATCAGCTATTAGTAGCCACACCAATCATAAAGTCATCCTTCGACTCAGCTATTCCAATTGCTCAAAGGTTGGAATACCTACGTCCTGAATACGCCTGCCACCCGGATCACTGCAACGACCATCCACATCCTAGTTACAGATTCCACACAATCTATTGATAAAGCAACGACTGCAGCGGTTAGATCTATCTTGGACCATGAAATCGTTTATCTCATCGCCGACATGCGCGTAAGAAAATACACTGCGCAAAGGGTAGTTTTCGATGTCTTCGAAGAGTGGAGCAAGAAACAAGTTGATTTCCAATCCAGAAACCATATAACCACGATGTCAACAGGAACGCCGAGTTGGTAACGAGTGAATTGTTGAGTCTTTTGGATCGTCATGTTCTGCGGACAACAATCTGCGTTCGTGATCCGAGTACCCATGGATAACCAACGAAATCCTTCACGCAGTGAACCAAGCCCCAGAAGATCTTCATTGGCCGGACTACTTCGCTAAACGTGATCGAGCATGTACCCTAGTGACCACGGCTAAACGACGGTATACGGACAGAAATTTCGTCCCGGACCTACCTACCAAAAAGCTATGGTGTAATTTACGGAGGGCGAAACTCACAATAGTTTAAAGCAGACCGCATCTGATGCTTCTATTCACGCCGAAGTTCTGAACCAATACTTTTCAGAAGGTCATGTACAGTTGACTAGTGGGCAACCGGTTTCTTCCGGTTTGGAAAATATTAGTGCCGATGTAGGATCCAAACCAACTCTCCAGCGTTTCTGGTTCAGGCACACCGACGCAGCGGACGTAGCCAGGAAGGTGTTCGAAGTTGAAACCAATGCAGCCGGATTCGATGACATCCCAATCTCTTTCGTCAAAATGCTGAGCACTTTTATCTTGCCGATTCTCGTAAACCTGTACAACGCAACAATTGATGCAAGGACTTTTCCCACTGTCTGGAAAAAATCCATCGTTACACCACTGCACAATGGGAAAAATGAGACCCAAAATCACAACTAATTCAAGGCCGCTGGATAAGTGCCCTGTAAAAGAGCTTATATTATGTTAAAAAATGCGAGGAAGCGAATGGTGATGGTTTCATCTTGGGCAGACTCCGGAAAAAGGCTCATTTTGCCCGATTTTCCCCTAATTTCGGCAGAAAAATTGAATAATCACACATTTTTCATATTAGCTCTGATAGTATTGCATCCATTTGTGCTGTACTATTGTGGAAATGTCTGGAGAATCCAATGAAGGTAATACTGTCTTGTAAAAACGTCAGGAAGTGTCCATTTTGCCTGATATTCCTCACATGCTGTAAGTACTAGATATACCATGTGGTTTTGGAAATTTGGGCGAATTAGAATCTATAAAAATGCAATACACTATTGTGGAACTGTCCGGGGAACTGAATGAAGAGTATGTCGTCTTGTGTAAACATCAGTTATTGACCATTTTGCCCGCTTTTCCCTACGTACTAGAAGAATCAATAGATAAAATGAGATTTTTGGATAACTGCGCATTAGAATCAAATCAAATGCACTACAATATTATGAAAATGTCTGGAAAATCGAATGAAGTGGATGTAGACCTATGCAGACTTCGGGAAATGGCTCGTTTTGCCCGATTTTAGCTTAATTTTGAAAACAAATAATTGAAAAATCCTACATTTATCATATTTTCACTAATAATATTGAACACATTTGGGATCTACTATTGTGAAAATGTCTGGAGAATCCAATGAAGGCAATATCGTCTTGTAAAAATTCAGGAACTTTCCATTATGCCCGATATTCTTCATATATTGAAAATACTAGATATGTAAAGTGGTTTTCGAAATTTCCGCGAATTAGAATGTATAAAAATGCAATGCACTATTGTGAAATTGTCTTGGGAATTGAATGGAGGGGATTTCGACTTGTGTAGACGTCAGTTATTGTCCATTTTACCCGCTTTTCCCTGCATATTGGAAGATATATAATGCGGTTTTTGAAATAGCCGTGCGCTACATAAAATCAAATGCACGGCAATATTATGAAAATGTCTGGAAAATTGAATGAAGGAGGTGTCGTTTTGTGCAAACTTCGGGAAGTAACTCATTTTGTCCGATTTTCCCCTTACTTTTGAAGAAAAATTGAATAATCCTGCGTTTATCATACTAGCTTTGATAATATTGAACCCATTTGTGCCTTAGCATTGTGAAAATAGTTGTGATTTTGGGTCCCATTTTTCCCTCTGTGCACTGCCTAAAAATTTCAATGTGACCGAACCAAAAGACTTTAGGCCCATTAGCGTGCCTTTCTAGAGGAGGTCTTACTGGCTCAGAGCACCGGCTTCCTGGACTCAGCAGATCCCAGCCTGCTCGATAAACAGCAGTCCGGTTATAGAGCCCTCCATAGGACCACAACAGCGTTGACGAAGCTTATACACGACATTTACAGCAAATTCGATTATTCGTTATGGTCTTCGTAGACTTTTTGCTGGCCTTTAATTGTTTGAGGCCAACTTCGGCGGGAATTTGGTTTCAACGATTCAGCTGCCCAGCTGATTGAATCTTTCCTTGGGAACAGGAGTCAAGCTGTCCCTTTTTTTTCCCTTGACCTGATGTAAAGTGTAACTGACAGACCTGCGTGAAATTAATAAATTAGAATTAAATTTACAATGCATCAAAGTTTTAAACATTAATTGCTGAGAATAGTCAACAATGTCGAAGCCCACATTTCCCTTATGAAAATAAAATTTGAAACCAAATCATGTTAATTTCGCCTTAATTATCATCCATTTCTGACAAAAGTAAATCTACTCGTTAATGAGTTGAAAGTACCAATAAATGCGATATGTTCACCCGATAATGGGTAAACGTTGGTGTATTATTATGTTAAAACCGAAAACTACTTTATCAGGAAGACTGGCAGCTTTTCACGTTTCCCATATAAATGTCAACCGTCACTGCGTACAGCTCCTCTATCTAGCAAAGGTAGAAGCTCAGTATGTATGTGTTAGTAATTCTCTTCGAACAAAAAGTGGTGTGCGTGTGACCTCATGTCAGTGAAACATATTATTCTTTCTTGATAAGAAAGAGTAGTGGAAATCGTGCAAATATATCGTACTACTCCGCCTCGCAGTAACACGGTAAATTATGAGCTTGGTCACAGTAAGCCAACGAATCGGAATAACTGTAACAACTTGTCAACAACTCAGCCTGAATAAAGCATTAAATCAGTCAAATCAAGAAGAACATAATACATCGGCTGCCCTGTGATTTGGATGCATCCCATTCTGATTTTGTTTACAGTACCACTGTGACTAGAGGAACCAACTGGCTGATACCGTTAGCTGGATGGAGAACTTTGCCCCGTTTGAAAACCGATGCTTTAAAAGTTGGTTGCCATTGGAAGAAGTCATCACCTTATTTGATTTTGTTGCTTTCTTCTGGTGTTCAGATTGATCGGTTGCATCTATAAATTTCTTCTTGGATCTTTGAGATTTAGAAGACGTCACCAATAAATATCAAAGCAAAATAATATATTCATTATTTGTGAAAAATATACTAACTACCTTAATCGAGTCGACAGAAGATTTCAGCTTTGTTTTTTTTCTATGTCTTATTCTTCAAGTGTGGGTGTCAGTATTCCACATAGACTGCACTGTTTATTCCACTTTCAAGTCAATCTATTTCTCTCAAATGTGGAACAGCATTACTCGCTGGCTCAAGCGACAAAAAACAAAAAAATATTGACAGCTGCTGTATCTCTTTGTGTGCGCGTACTGATGAATTGACACGTACACATGCGTAGAGTGGGTCTCTCTTTTCTCGGAGATGGCGTTGTGGTTACTGTCGCCTGGCTTTTGGTTGAGTTGCCAGTCTTCTAGATAAAGTATTCTTCGGTTTAACCCATTCATGAGTAAATCTACTTTAGTACGAGATGGGTGAAATTGTACCCATTAATGGGTACTTTCATATTACAGTGTAGACTTTCGTAATACCTGGGACAGACATACAACGCTGACCGTTGTACGAACTGTCAAATACTTTAATCCAGTACCAAAAAACACGTACTAGACTAAAGGAGTACAAAGCTGTACGTTGTATGTCTGTACCAGGCATAACATCATAGACTAACTCTAAGACCAGTAGGTCCCATACAAAAACGATTTTTTTCTTGGCTCAGTCAGTACTAGAACATCGGTCCCAAGCTTAATAATGCGCCCCTAATAATGAACTCACATGAACACACTCTCAAATATTCTGTCAAAGTAACACAGCAAATCAAAACAAAGGCGCAAATATGTATAACAAGGTGCTGGCTTCGAGGTGTAATTCGGACCAAGGGGTACTACAACAGTGAACCAATTTCAAATCGCTAGTTGCATATTGATTGTTGATAACATGTTGTAAAGTAATACCTGGAACAGACATACAACGTGCAGCGTTGTACTCCTTTAGTCTAGTACTCGTTTTTTAGTACTAGATTAAAGTATTTGACAGTTCGTACAACGCTGTACGTTGTATGCAATGACGTCTATATAAGGTCTGGCGCAGTAGCCACAACAATATTAGTGAAATGAGCAAAACTCGCTTATGACACTAATCCCACTGCATTCCTTGCGCACGCTACACAAAAGCTCGCAAAGTGCTACGTCATCATATCGATGTATTTAGTTTCTTTACTCGAGCACATGTAAACATAGGTTACCCAGTTTTTGGTAGGTTCAGTTTTGACTAATTTGAGCGGAACGTTCTCAAATTTAAGTTGCTTAAAAACGGCGTGCATGCCATAATTGTTTCCACCCTAGCGTAAGACGAAACTTCCACTCCACTAACAACCTTCCCTCTGGATAATAAAAAACATGATAATATGTAACCACAATACAAGCAATGCCCTTCAATCTCGTCACCGTAATCGTTTTCCGCTACCTATCATTCATTCTCCTTTGTAAATCTAATCTGCGATTCATCCGTCGTAAACTGTGTAAATCCTTGCATCAACACGATTCGATCAAATTTAAATCCTTACATCCGATACAATCCACAATGTGTGTGTGAGGGAAAAAAATAGTTCGAGGAAAACCAGATATGTAAACCATACCAGACACATAAACACTTCATTACCCGATTTCGCCTTTCCATTTTCTTACGTTCCTACACTTTTCGCAGCACTATGCGGCTTCGGCTAATGTGTTGCTACTGATTGGTACTCTATATAGTATGTCTGTATACAAATGTTGTATGCACAATATGCGATAAGGCTTCAAGCCTCCCGAAACGAAATGCACTCAAGTGCGTTGTTTGTGTATGATAAATAAAGTTGACAAACATAAATAATAATAATATATTACTATAGTCATCTGCTCTGAACCTAGTTCTTCACATTAAAAATCAACCATTCAACGCTCATCGGTCAACCAGTTTTCATAATTTACAAAACAAACTAAACACAAACCTTATCGAAGATTGATTTGATGCGGACAATGGGTGAGTGTGAGTACCAAAAAATGGTATCCACACCTAACTACGGATCAGATTTTCAACCTACCGTTAAACCTTATCCTTAACTACACTAGCTGTTCACTTTTATACATTTAAAATAAACGGTAAACTTACACAGCTAGATTTATCACTCGCATTCCCTCCCGCATTCATCGTCAAATCACGCAAATACACACCCCACCTCTAGCGGAGCTACCTAAACTAGTAATCCAAAACTCAGCTTAGACCTAAAGATCATCCTTACCAGCTAAAAAAAAATGTATGAGTGTTAATTCCTAAATCGAGAGTTCATGTGTCCTTGCACAACTTCTTCGGCCCACTTCTTTTAAAAGCTGTTGGAGTAGTAGTTGTAGTAATAGTTATAGTAATAATAGTTGTAGTAGTAGTAGTAGATTACACCCACGAGGGATCCCGAGTGGCCCACCTCTAGCGAATGTTGGCGAGTGTTTTCTTGATCCTGAGTGCGGTTAGACGGGCGGCTGGATTCTGGTACCAGCATTCTTTCATCACCTTTGAGATCGAATGCAGCGTATCGGACGCGATCCACCTGTTCGGTATGCTCGGCCGCTGCCGATCGATGCAGACAACCTGAAATTAAATTTAAGAAAACAAAATTAGAACTGACATTCATTCGCCCAACGAAAGGAACCTACCTTTCTCATCTCTTCGATCGTGGGATCCGGTTGCACTACGTCGTAGAAAGGCAACTGGTACTCGTCGTAGATGCCCCCGACGTTACATCGCCGGGCAATTTCCCACAGGACCAACCCGAACGCGTACACATCGGCACGTTTGAACGAGTCGAATTGATTCACGTTGATCGTTTCGTCCAGCACTTCCGGAGCCATGTAGCGTTTGGTTCCCACCCGGTGGGTGGACGGAATATCCACGGTATCGGTGGCTACATTATGACGCACTGCCAACCCCAGATCACCGACGCAGCACGTGAGGTTCGATTTCACCAGGATGTTCTTCGACTTGAGATCTCGGTGGGCAATCGCAGGCTTTCCTCGGGTGCCGACAATGTCCATGTGAAGATGCGCCAAACCAGTGGCAATTGAAAAGGCCATTTCGACCATTGTCTTCGTATCGATGCAGCGCGACGTCAGGAAATCGAACAACGACCCATTCTCATGGTAGTCCGTCACGAGCCATAGCTGAGTCCAAGTGCCATTATCTGTTCGAAGAGGAAACAAAAATCGTCAGAACAAATTTACCCAACAAACCATCTGCGCCAAAAACATCACCTTTATTATCAGCAGCAATAAATCCGAGTATGTTCTCGTGCCGCAGCATAATCGTCTGATAGATTTCCGCCTCCCGGAACCAGGAGCACTCCTCGCGGCTGGAGAAAATCTTCACGGCCACATTCTCGCCACGCCACTTGCCGCGCCAGACCTCTCCGAAGCGTCCCTTGCCGATGACTTCGACCAGCTGAATCTGACGGGCAATCGATCTCTGCACCAACAGTGGTAATCCGGCTAAAGCGTAAAAGGAGTGGGGGAAAAAGCAAACATAGAGGAAGACAAATTAGAAGCGATTCAATCGAGAGATGTGTGGTTTTGCTGGGAGCCGCCATGCGTCAGCATAAGAATGGTAGCGGAGAAATTAATATCGACACGAGGGGTGATTAATCTTTCATCACGAGGAGCTTTTTTTTGCGAGAAAAGATTCCAATGGACTTGTAGCCAAGTAATGAGAATGGAAACATTGTTTTTTTTTTAATTGATTGGGGATTTACTGAATTTCAAACAAATGGTAGCGTTTCCGCAGAGAGCACGCAACATGAGTCTGAGTGTCAGAATTCTAATATTTTTTTAAATTCATGGAGCTTCTTAAGAAAAAATTTCATATTTACATCCATTATTAAGGAATGTACCGGAAATAAGCAATCCACATCCATTTGCGTTTAACGCACGAACAGTGTGTCCAGTAAATAAATGATTGAGCAATAGTTTTATTCATTCCAGCATATAGCGCATGTCCAGGCGAAACTGGCAATAAAACGACGACGAAATCCAGTATAAATAATTGCACGGAATGTATTAACCTCACTTTTTTGACAGTTCAGGGAGCTTGTTTACAAGGTGTTAGAATTTGGACCGCTCAAACGAAATTTTTCATTTGCGTTTTCCGGATTCTGTACAATTAGATCCAAGCAATGATGTGATAATAAGCAATGGTGTCTGTTTTCCAGCAATTTTACTTCAGTCATAATAAATATAGAGCACAAAATATCAAACCAATCTTACCGAAAATATTCTATGTCCACGTAAACAAGCTCCCTGAACTGTCAAAACTGCGTTGATGACGTCATCGTGCAATGATCTATTACAGAATACGTTTTTGACACAAGGATATATATTGTTTGGACTCAAGAGTAACTTTTGAGAAGGGCTTATGTGTTTTTGATACAACAGTTTTAGGAAAACAGTAACTCGGAAATCGTTTGTTTTAGTGTCAGAGAAGAAACGGTAGGGAATCAAATTTTCCATAATAAAAATATACACTGAAAAAAAAATATTTTAAATGAAAAAAAACCAACTTAAAATTTAAATTTCCAAAATACACCATTTTTTAATTTTTTTCAAATTTCTATAGTAAAATTTGGACAAAAAAAATGTTTTAGAGCTAGTAATACATGCACAACTATATAAACAAAAATTATTTAAAAAGTTTTCCTAATAGCAACTTTTGGAAGATTTTAATCAAATTTATTTATGTTTATCAAAAGTACTTTTCAATGCCAAAATATGATTCTACATCAAATTTCTAATGGAAATTTTCATAATAATGATCTCCCTAAAGGTAACCGTTTTTGAGATATTTTGAATTTAATTTCATGAGTGGCTATAAACTTAAGAAACACGCCCTTTTCATGAGTTATTCGAGATGATCTATCACCAAAACTATGTTCGTTTCAACGAACATGGATATTCCGACAACTTTTTTTTTATTTTCACGCGTTTGCAAAGTTTCGGCCAAATCCTAAATACCGTAGAGCGGGGTGACTTCGACCGCCAAGTCCGATATTTATTCAATTTAAAATTATCCTTCTCCAAGTGCCTGAGTTTTTTAAGCTTTGAACCATATATATTCAGCATTTATTAGGGTATATAAATGCATTTTGTTTTTAGCATTTCTCTATTTCCTTCGCTATAAAAAAATATTTAAAAAAAATGCTCCTTATGGTACTTTTTACCAAGCCCAATTCAAGCAATAAAATGGTTTTAAAAAAAATCGACAACCACATTTTCAGATTCCTTAAGCATTCGTTTCTCTAAGCTAATTTTGTATACATAAACAAATTAATGAATAAAAAAAATATTTTGATCGAAAATTAAGAGCAAACGAATAAACGCGACAACTTTCTCGAAGTGTTGCACTACCTTCCAATCTGTCAAAGGGTTTGTTTTGTTTTGTTCTGTGTTGGAGAAAAGGCCAACATAAAGCCCCTACCTCCACCTTGGCCACCCTTTTTGTATGGTTCTTTTGGATCGTCACGGTCTGTAAAATCCCCTTCCCCCTAAAAATATGATGATATTAACGAACTTTTCCTTAGCTGTTAATGACTCGCATTTATAATGCCGTGAATCCCATATCAATACCATATTTTCTTGATTTCCTATCCATATGGGACAGATACGCGATTCACGGCAGTGTTGGCGTCCTAATACCGGTGTAGTACCGAATTAAAAACGACATGAGCGAGGTATTCCTGTTTGTCTAATATTATGGTGAACATCTGAAAAATAGCAACGGATGGGTCGCTCATAAATTATGTCATGCTTTTAATGGAAGGGAGCTTTGGGAATTGTGATAATCTGTACACAAAATTTAAGGTCCATAAAAAAACACGACAAAGGGGGAGGGTTTTGAAAATGGTCCTTTTTTGCGTGACATAATTAATGAACGTTCCCTTTGGGGAATGCTCCACCCCTGTGCTAATCGGAAGACATCTGCATCAAACGGTTTGCATAAAAATTTGGTGTTTTTTTTATTCATTTAAGCACTTCAAATGGATAAAATTGATTTTGATCGAAGTCACCCCATTATTGAAAATTGGCCGCAGGAATTAAACAATTTTTTTAAAGTTTATCTGACATAATAAATTTTTTAAATTTCTTTGTAGTGTTATACTACAGATACCAGTACTGGTTTTAAAATGTAAAACAAAATTTTAGAGATAATTATCATAGAAAATTTCAAGAAATAGTTCAAAAAGTGATCGAAGTCACCCCGTTTTACGGTACTAAAGTTTTGTCATTTACTGATTTGGCGTGGAATTTGTTGAAAATATTTCTTAACTGTGCTTGTTTCTTATGTAATTTTTACGTTTCTATGTAATAGTTTTTTATTTACAATGTGTTTGACAGATGTTGCTGGTAGTTTCATGGACCAATAACATTTAAGCCATAAAAAGTGTGCGAATTTAATATAGCACCACCCTGTTTTCAAGACACCCTGTCTGTCATTTGACAGGTGTTTGTTTTTGTTTGAACAAAGTTCTTTTAGAGTCTAAGTCTTCTTCAAATTGTAGTGATCTTCGATTATGTTTTCCTACAATTTATTGACCATTGGTCGATCAAAGCATCTTACGTTCGAGGAGAAGGTAAAAACCGAGGCGTACGAAAATCTTCCGCACACACACTGTTGTCGGAAACTTCTTGAAAATGGTGATACAGACTGGAACGCGTAAAAATTGGTCGACAAAAAATCGCTTCTTTCAGTCAAAATGGATAATACAAAAATCTTCTTAGTTCCCTTTTGGTAGTTCATTCAAAATTAAAGGAAAAAATATTCGTTTATTCTATTGGTTTGCAAAATCCGAACTGCCGTGCCTTTCGCTTAACCCCTTTCATTAAATTTTGCACAGTGGTCTCATCGACCTTACTCGCCGCCGAACGCCAGTTAGATTTAAACTGTTGCTCATGGATTCATAAGTTTTTTTGAGATTCCGATTGATCATGGCCCAATATCGTTCGATAGGGCAGATTTCTAGGCTGTTGGGAGGGTTGTGGTCTTTGGGTACCACAACCACGTTGGTCGCATCATACCACGCCAAGTTCGGCCAGAACAGCACAGATCTATTATGTTGGTTTAGGAATGGTAGCAGCCGCTTTTCCAGGCACTCCTGGATGTAGATCTCTAGATTGATGGTTCCCGTAGTGACTTTTTAGACCACACGTGCATGTGGCCTACCGAGGTATGTTTTAGGGAACTTCGATAGTTTGATAGTTTTGAAAATCTCGGGCACCTCCCTTTGCCTGATGCGGTATAAAACTGTTGTCCCGGAGGCTGCTCGAAATTTGCCATCAAATAAGTTTTGTCGTTCATGACGACACAGTCGAACTTTGTGAGCATATTGAACATATCAACATATCAAGCATATCAACATGGATTCATCCCGAAGCGTTCAACGACCACAAACCTTCTATCAATCACTTCCTTCATCATGGATGGGATTTCATCTGGTTCACAAACGGACGTATCTGCTGCCTTCGACAGAACCAACCATGACATCGCTGTGGTAAAACTGGAAAGACTTGGCCGTGGCGCCTCCTTGCTTCACTGGTTCAAATCGTATCTTAGTGGCAGAACACTCAAGGTTAAACTTGGCGATGAACTGTCCAGCATTCCCCAAGGCAGTAATTTTGGGTCGCTGATTTTTCTCTTGTATTTCAACGATGTCAACCTTAAATCTCTTCGGCTAAGCTTTGCTGACGACCTTAAAATCTACACTCGCGTGGATTCGCTACGAGACGCTTTACAGTTGCAAGAAGATTTATAGACAGTACAAAGGTGGTGCGAGGTGAACTGTATGCTCTTGAATCCTTGAAAGTGTACCGTTGTCACTTTTTCTTGGAAGAAGTCTCATAATATCTTCGGTTAGTCCTTGGTCGAAACTATTCTGCAAAGAGACAACCAAGTAAAGGACCTTGGTGTGATACTTGACGATAAACTCACGTACAAACCTCACATGTCCTACCATAACAAAAGCTTCTCGAAATCTCGGCTTAATTTTTCGTGAGGCCAAAGAATTTCGAGACGTGTGCTGCCTTATGTCGCTGTACTGTTCGTTGGTGAGGTCCGCATTGGAATACACGAACTACACAAGAAGACAGTTTTTCTTAGCGTTAAGATAGTTTTTTTTATCATTTGGACACCAAAATGGTGTTTTTTCATTAGGGCGAATCTAACATTGAGAGATTCTCTCTGGGCTCACTCTCTTTCATTCATTACAGCGCCATTATTACACTTTCGAGGCATTCTTTAGTACAGATCAAAACAAAACAGTGCTGGCTAGCATACACTACAAATAGTAGAATGAAAAACGTAAAGGTGATGGGAATATGAATGAAAGAGAAAGTAGTCAAAAAGAGTCTCTCAATGTTAAATTCGCCGTAATATAAAAAAACCCTAGAAATATTCGTATACAGCTTTCCGGACCACTGCTTTGCCGATGTGTTTTGTTTGTATTCTCGGTTTTCCACCTTCACCTTCTTAAACGTCGACAACCCGCTGTACAGGTTTATGGCAGACATTGAACTTGCCAGCGACGTCGCAGATGGAGAGGTTAGGATTCCGCTTATATTTCGTCGCCATCGTCGCTGTCGGGATTACGATTGCCGCCGCTTCCAGGCTTCCTGGCGGTCGACAGGCGCTCCCCAAACAATTTTAAAACATTTGTCAGGGTTGATTTGGCCCCATCCAGCAATTTTGGCGTGCGAGAACGTCGGATTCTCTTGCTGCGCAAGCAAAATTTTGACACGCTGCTCCTCTTGCTTGGACGTCATTTTGAAAACTGAAGAGCAAACGGTGAAAACTCATCATAGCAACCATATCATATGCACTCTACTTCCAAATGCTGCATTGCAGGTTTTTTTTTATGCATTTTTAACAGAAATACAAATTTGAAGTTGAACCATTTTTGCGCGTTCTAGACTTTCAAAGTAGCCACATAGAGAAACGTGGAAAGAACAGTAAGCTTACAGTGAAGGATACCCAAAGAATTTGAAGAATCGCAATGAACCAGAAAAGAACAGCATCGCAAATCCGCCCGGAGATGGAGCTTCCGGTTACCACACGTCGTGTTTTACAAATTCTGTCGAGTAGCGAGAATTTGGAGTAGCGTAAAAGGCTGGGAAAGCCCAACCTCACGGAAAGGTATAAGCTAAATCGGATGAGAAGAAGTTTAACCTTGACGGTTCGGATGGCTGACAGTACCACTGGCACAACTTGCGCAAGAATCCCGGATGTGAAAACGAGCAGGAACTTTGATGGTGGAACAGTGATGGTTTCGGGCGCCTATTGTATCTCTCTGAGATGTTCTAGATTATCCAAAATTCACTTGAAATCAGAACTTCAGATCTGGGCTATATAAGATTATTGATTTGTATTCAAACATATTGAATGAACCGTTTGGAAGGTCAAAGTCATAATTTCATAATGTTGTGATTTTCTAGGTCATCAAAACTGTCTTTGAGTTCAGTACTTAGGATCTACAGCAGTAACTATAGCTTTTTGGGCTTAACAAAGTAGCGCTACGTATTCAACCATATTCAGTAAATATTTTGAAACGGAAACAAACATTACGAGATAAAATGTCCTTGAGTTCAAAACATAAGATCTACAGTTGTTACGGTAGGTTGTTGGAGTATGCAAAGCAATAATATGTATTTAACAATATTCATTGAATAGTGTAGAACGTCAACAGTCATAATGCGACAATCTTGGGATATTCTAGGTAATCCAAACTGTCCTTAAGCTCAAAACATAAGATCTACAGTTGTAACAGTAGCTTTTTGGGTTATATAAGGTAACCATACGTATTCAAAAATGTTCAATGAATCTTGGTCAACAGTCAATATTTTATAACTTTTTGATCCTCTAGGCCATCCATACTGTTCAGAACTTAACATTGTTGGTCAATTCTGTTGTGGTTGAAAGTAAATGTTTGATTTCCCTGATTGGGGATATCCTTGGTCAGCCCAAAACTAAGGAGGCCGTTCCATTAGTGTTGGAACCTCATTGACTCTGAAGCGGGCAGGATCGGATATTGGCTTGTCTTTTGATAATGTCCTTTTACAGGATTCTATGATTTGAATTGCAATAGGATTTTCTGAACGGTGGGACTACTTGCGAACATTTGCGGTTGACATCAATAGCTTTTCGCTTTACAGCAATTATATCGCTGTAAAGCAAATGAACAGTTTTGTACGAAGTTTACATCTATAGATGATATCAGTTCGTTTTTTGTTTTTCATAACTGGTTGAATTGTTATTAAATAAATTATCTAATAGATAAATCATCTAGCTCAAACCTTTGAAGGGGTAAGTGGCGAGACCATCATCATCATTATCGTTAACATTAACAGTTGTAACAGTAATCTTTAGGCACTAAAAAGTTACAATAAATATTCATATTCAATTAAGATTCTTAAAGGGTAACAAACATTATAAAGCAATATGACATGTGCTTGGTCATCTAAACTATCCTTGAGAACAGAACATAGGGCCTACAGTTGCAACAAAAATTGTCTGGGCTAGGCAAAGCTACGCTGTGTATTAAAACATATTGATTGAATATCTTGGAAGACCAAGAGACATTATGAGCTAATCTTCTAGGTTATCCAAACTATCCGGGAAATCAAAACTGAAAATCTACGGCTGTAACTGTAGCTTTCTGGACCAACAAAGTAACATATATATCTGACCGATTTAAGTGAGTCTTCTGAAAGGAAAACCGATATAATGAGATATTTTGGGACGTTCTAGGTCACCTAAACTGTCCTTGAGTTCAGAAGTTAGGATCTACCGTCATAACATTAGCTTTATAACCTATGAAAGGCGATGATACGCATTCAAACACTTATAGTGAATCTTCTGTAAGGTCACCAGTCATTATCCGGTTATCTTGGGATGTTCAAGTTCATAAAAACTGGCTTAACTTCAGAACTTAAAATAAACAGATATACTGGAGTCTCTTGGGCTATAGAAAACTACGATAACTATTCAAACATATTCCATAAATATTCTGAAACGTAAACAGACATCATAGGATAATCTTGTTGGTTTAAGGTCATTCAAATAAGGTTTACAAACCTGCCCCTCGGTTCAGAATGGGGTATGGGCGCGTTCTGCCGAGTTGGTCACGGCAGATTTAATGTGTGAATAGGCTGCCACATAACGTTCAAAAGTTCCTGACATTCCCAAATGTAGCACGTGGTAAAATGTTTCTTGTTTCTATAACCAAACATGGTATAATTAACGAGTGGAAACTCATCGGGAATGATTTCTCATATGCATCCGTAGAACCATTTTGAATGGCCGTTGTGAGAATATCACCACGAAAATCTCACATACACATAGCATGTTACCAATTACTAATGCTTTCGCTTCTTTCTCCTATTTTCTTCCCTATCCTTTGACCACGAGCAATACCATATAACATCGTGCATAGGCTATAGACCAACATAGGCCTTCGCCTAAGGTCAGTTCTTCAAAAGCAGAAACACCGAGACGAAACAGAGCAATAGGTAAAGAACGGTAACCCTAACCAATTTTCCTTTCAGCAAAAAAATCCTAACACAAGGTAAGTAATCATATGACCACTACAAAATGTACTAAATGTCCATGTCATAATAAATAACGGGGAAAAGGGAGGGTCCATCAGGGCACTCAAGTGAAAAGATTTGGATAGGGAACATGGGACTGCCTCCTCCCTATTGTTAACATTTCGCGGAAAGAGGGCGAGCTCTTCGACCCCATATATTGGGTTTATTCTGTCAATCGAGGACTCGATTATAATGCTGTGGGTGTGAACTTGCTTTTGAAAAGAGATTCTCTTCCCTATATTCGCGGGTTTCTTTTAAGTGCATCTGCTTACGGGCCCGCCCAAACGCTTCATACAGGAGCTTGATGATCACAAACAACAATAGAATCCTGATCAAATCGTTTTTCAGATTATTCCACTGCTATGGAAAGTTACCTTGCTACAATAGATGGTAGTATTTCATCATCATCATCACCATCAAAGGATCGATTGAAGATCGTAAAAACAGGATAAGACAACGACTGAGTACACTGACCTGACCACCTGACTGTATAGGTGAAATGAGATCAAGACTAGGCTTTTCAATGCATCGACTGCGCTTAGAGCATTAAGAATACCCTCGTTGTTGAAAATGATCAAAGGGAGCCGAAGATTGAACGATGGTAGGCTTTCCAAGTATTGCTGCGACAGTGGAGGTGACTTGTCGTCTTGTACGTAACGAAAAAACTCAGCAAAGACAGTTCGATAGACACCGATGAGCAAAAGCTACGGGATTGTTACGTTACATCAACGGCGACTCAGGTCGAGCTCTTTCGTTTGTTGATGTAAGCCCAGAAGGAAATTAATTTGGATACGATCGAAAGATAATTACGGAAATAATTCTTTGTAGTCGGCTGTACTCCTCTTCAGCAAATATCAGATATCTCATGTTCGTATGTTATGTTGCGAAAGAAACGTTTCCTGATCTTTTGTAAGCTTTTACGACCGTTACGGAGTTGTAGTGTCCACTAAGGTTGGTTGAACTGCCTTGTAGACCGGTAAGCTTTAACGGGAACAGATTCTCTGGTGGTTTGATCAATAGTATTGCTGAACATGCTGAAACATCAATAGAATCTAGGTTCAACAGCTCATTCTAGTCCTGGTAAGCGATTTTTGCCAGTATGGCTTGGTAATACAAGCGTGCGAAATCATAGTTGTTTCGTGTCATGAGGGTTGCTTGAAATTCTTCCTCGCGAGAACGGGCGTCCACGGTTCCAAAAACGGCTTATGATGAGCGTCATTTTTTTACGTAGAGCAGACGACGACTCGATAAGATCTATGATGCTTGGATCACTTACGAAAACCAAGTCAAGTAGCTTACCGTTCGCGTTTAGAAGATCATTCACTTGATGGAAGCCAGCTGATAACAAATACTCAACTAAGGCAAGTTCCTGTTTAGTTGACGCGTTAATTGGCAAGTATCCCATAATATTTTCATCGAATTGCCTGATTAAATTCGGCAAATTGTAGTCTCCAAAGACGATAACATCATGGGGATCAGCAAGACGTTGAATTTGGTAGACTGATTTCACGTGTCCCGTGTGATTCTCTGGGCTACTATTTGACCGCATGTGTTTAGAGCACACAGAAAAAAATAATGAATTTTAACAAGCGCGTAGAATTTCCCCTCGTTTAATTCTAAACCAAAGCAAGCGTAAACAACGATATTGTTTGCAATTTTTTAAAAGCCATACAACATTGATGGAATTCTTTCATACAATAGACGCGATTTAGGCGATATCCAGCTTTAATTTACACGAAATATGCCAGTAATTTCTATCAAATCTAGCATTCCCTTTATGTGCATTAGATAACGCAGAAAATTCAATGGTTCTTTTTATGTGTGCAGGCATAAATGGAAAACTGCGTTCAATCCAAAAGGCTGTTTGCTCCAGGCTATGACTATCTACAAGATTCACAAAACGCCTAAAACCTTCCAGCACAATGTTCAACAGCTGGCAGGGAAGTCAATCATCTTGACGTATTTCCCTATGTGATGCGAACGAGCTAGAATTTTCTCCCCGAAATCTTCACGTAGTTTTGCACTGTTTCGACTGTTCCTTGGTCTTAAGTGTGTACCAGTGTCACTGTTTCGTCGGCGGTCACAAAATGAAACAGAAACTTATTCGGATTGCGCTTAAACAGCGTCAAACACTTCTCTGAAATGGGCCCACGGTTGCGTTTGTTGTGCGGAGAGAGCTAAAATTCGTGGACATACCCGCTTTTACACGCGATCCAAACAAAACTACGAGTCCGATTCAGGTGCAATTTAGACAGTAGCCGTCTACGAGAATGCAATGAGGTGTATACATGTGGCGCATAGTGATTCAGTTGAATTAGTGTAATGCATACTGGCATGTTTTCGTGAGATGCACAGCCTCGGCACACAGTACATTGATCTTAATCGTAAGCATTGATAGATTCTCTACAGTCAACTTTCGCTTTGGTCTAAACACTGACTCGCGTTCTGGATCGCTAGCGATCATTTCTCAACCTGGATCCCTAATCACACTTATACATATCGTTTTGTACTGCCGAAAAGTCCAGAAGTCTCCGTAGCCTAATGCATTGTTGCGTCACAAGGCGGAATGTTTATTTTCGTTATTTGGTGTAGCTTTTAATCGGTTTCGGATAAAAATGCCTTCTTGTGCAGTAAAAGGATGCGAACAAAAACAAACATCTTCTATCATTCGCTTGTTTTTGAAGTTTTGCGTCACTATCCGAAATCATGGATTGTTTACATTTTCTCAAGAGGACACATATTATAATGTGTCCCACGTATTGGCGAAAATAACATATCTTTGGTTGGACTTTTTCCAATGGCGGATTTTGATCGTCGATGTCGCTGTTTCAAATATCAGCAAGCACGATTGATTTCGATCAATACCAGTAATTTATTGCGGTAGTCTAAAATAAATGTACTCAAATTTTTGAGCTTTTTTGTGCGAATCTTTGACGAAATAAATGAGACTATGTTTACGGCCAGAGTGAATGACTCTCAATAATACTGTAAATTGTAGTTAAAATGTGTATCTATTATTATTACCAAGTACCAAAAAGTTTGCTTCAACTAAATGTTCCTCAAAATCCTCTTCCTCCCAGCAACTCACCTGATCCGGACCCGGAAGTGGTCATCTCGATAAAGTCCTGAATCGTCGTGTGCCCATTCAGAATGGGATAGCTCGCTCCGCATACCGAATCCTCCGGCAAGATTTGCCGGGCTCCGCTGTTCCGCTTCCGACGTCGCAGCACCACGATTGCGAAGCTGACCAGTGCCGCTAGGGTTAACCCTGCTCCGATCATCAACAGGAACACCAGCTCCATATCCAGTTTGTCCACCTCGGGAGCTGTTTGTTCGATGTGGCCGACGAGAGTTTCCAAATTATTCCCGGGCACGTAACCGCGCAGCATGTCGCAGATGAAAATTAGATATTTTTTCACCCCACCATCACGGAACGTCAGGTGAGCGACATCAAAACACGAACGCAGCAGCAATAAAATAAAAGTTGAAAGAGGAAAAAGTTTTATTAGAAAATCAGCAAGATAAATCAAAGTTTATGCTCGTTTTTTTTTTTGGCATTCTCTGCACTGGTCCTCAGGACCGAGAGCAGATTTTTTTTTCTGGGATGGGAAAAGAGGGAGGAAAGAAAATCTTTTGGAAGGAGAGAAAAAAACTCGCAAATCCTGTTTCGCTAGTTAGTGAAGCATAAAATAAACTCTATCCGAAAAGCAAGAAGCATATCATGCCGTGCAGGAAGAGTAGCAGCACAAACATAGAGAGCTACGTAACATAGCAAAGAAGCGGATAAATGAAGGATTAGTATCATGCACAAGTATATTCCGTTTTACTACCACCATCAACCGTGAGAAGCGCGTGAGTGCCTTCAGGGAGAAGTCGATTGACAAAAAAGAAAAAAAAAGAAAAACGGAAGAAGGACGGAAACTGCTTCCTCCAACACATCTTCTTCGCCCTGTTAGCATCACACATATTACTCTCGTAAAACAAACAACTTGTAAAGCTCACATAAAAAGCGCCTTTTTCGCATTATTATTCCACATGCAACATTTAGTACAGAGCGAAGCGAATAATAAAATAAAATAAACACTGCCACCACCGGTGATGGAAGAGAGCGGGTTGTGGCGCGAGGATAGAATGAGTGAGTGAGTTAGTAAGTGCACCCGCCCGTGGCATCGATGGAAGGAAAACAGTTTAAGCGGAAAGTTCAATAAAAGCCAGCAGCACTCGTCGGCGAAGAAAAAAAAGGATGTTAGGTTTAATATTTATTTACTGCTTATTTTTATCATCGCCATGCATAACAAATAACACCAGAAGTGCCGTTGGGGGTTGGTGTAGTCGCGCCACGGATATGGCGCACTGGTTGGCTTGCGAGCGTAGTCCATGTTTCCATGTGGTCCTAGAGGAGGACTACCGGTCTAATGAATAGAATTGTATTCAGTTGGAGCTTTCTTTGGAGTTAAAAGTCAGTCCTATTTATGGTTATAAATCTAGTTAATAATCACTAGTTTGTATTTTTCTGCTGATGTCATTATCGGTGGTCACCAGCACAGCAACATGAGTTCGATTATACACAGGCAAAATTTCCCGAATTCAATTTAATATTCCACTATCCGAAGGACCTCCTTCAAATTAATGGATGAAGATAGAAAGGATAATTTTTCATATGAAAAACATCTGATGTCATTAATCTGATTATGATTTCTCTACATTCTATTGAAGAACAGAAGCCAACCTCGACACCAAATTGATGCCTAGTAACGAACATCTAATTGGAAAACTAGGAAAATTCATATTAACACTTCACTTGTTCACTTAAAAAAACGAAACATAAAAAACCGAAACACTTTTTAAACTATTCCATTTTTCAGATTATGTTTTTTTCCAAATTTTTGAAATGTGTTCTTCTATGCTACGTCTAATAATAACAAATTTTTAACATTGGAGATTTTTGAGATATGAGAAAAATTTACTCAAGCCCTGCTCTTCGGTTCAGAAAGTTGTAGAAAGGAGAATAGGCTGCCACATCAACGTTCAAAATTGCCTGAACCAAATGGACAGCTTGTGATGAACACTTGAAGATGTGATGAGGGATCATTGCCCTGATGTTCCAAAATATAGCACGTAGTAAAATATTTCTTGTCTTCTATACCTAAACGTGATGGAGTTGAGTAAACAAATGGAAATTAATCTGGAATGATCTCTCATACGCATCCGTCGAACCACTCTGAACGGCCGTTGTGAGAATATCACCATGAAAATCTCACATGTGCATAGCGTGTTACCAATTACTAATGCTTACTTTCCTTTCTCCTGTTCTCTTTCCTATCCTATGGTCGCGAAGAATACCGTACCTGAAGACAACCTGGACATTACATCAAATTGAAGCCATAAGTAAAAAACGGTATATAACCCTAACCAATTTAACTTTCAGCAAAATTTTCTAACATAAGGTAAGCAATCAAATGACCACAACAAAATATACTAAATATGACATTACATTAAATAACACATACCGGGAAAAGGGAGGGACCACCAGGGCACCCAAGTGAAACGATTTGAATTGGATTTGGATTGGATTTGGATTGATTTGGATTGGGTTTGGATTGATTTGGATTGGATTTGGATTGGATTTGGATTGGATTTGGATTGGATTTGGATTGGATTTGATTGGTTGGATTGGATTTGGATTGATTGGATTGGATTTGGATTGGATTTGGATTGGTTGGATTGGATTTGATTGGATTTGGATTGGATTTGGATTGATTTGGATTGGATTTGGATTGGATTTGGATTGGATTTGGATTGGATTGGATTGGTTTGGATTGGATTTGGATTGGATTTGGATTGGATTTGGATTGATTTGATTGGATTTGGATTGGATTTGGATTGGATTTGGATTGGTTTGGATTGATTTGGATTGGTTGGATTGGATTTGGATTGGATTTGGATTGGATTGGATTGGATTTGGATTGGATTTGGATTGGATTTATATAAGGAATAGAATGAATTTGAATCGCATTAGATATAGGATGGACTAAATTGGGGTTGGATTAAATTAGAAATGTGTTTTATTTAGATTTTGATTGTATGTGGAGTGGACATGGCTTGGATTTGAATTGGATTAGAATAGAATTGAGATTTGATTTTCCAATCTTCGGCTATGAAGAGATATTGATATTGGATGGATTTAGTTTAGAATGGTTATTGATTTTTAAGGGATTCGAAATGGATTTGAATTGAATTGGTTTTGAATTGCAATTGAATTAGATTTGATTAGGATTGAATATAAATTGTATTGACATTGGGCTGGATTTAAAATGGATTTATATATTGGAAATTTTTGTAGATTTAACAGATAAAGATTAAATTTCAGTTTGATTAAGATTCACATCAAAATTAATTTTTAATTTGATTTGGATAGAATTTAGATTGTATTGGATTTGGGTTTGCATCATGTTTTTGAAATGGTTTTAAAATGGTTTTGAAACAGATTTGGACTTGGATTGGGTTTGTATTGGATTTTAGTTGAATATGGATAGGGACTCGACTTGGATTGAATTTGAATAAGATTTGTTTGAATTTGAAATGGATTAGATTTAGCTCTTATTCTGATAAAATTCTAATCACATTGAATTCGATTAAGATAACATTGGGATTATGTCTTGATTCCATATGAATTATATATTTGGATTGGATCAATTTTAACTGAGATTGGATTAGATTTATGTTGGCTATGGGTTTTATAATATTCATATTGGCATTGGGATTGGACTGTTTTCAGTATGGATTTGATTATAGTTGCATCGTGGAAGCAGTTGGTAGTGGAAAATCCACCGATTCTATTAACAGGGTGACCACTCAATTTTTATTTTCAAATTTCCGGGTTTTTCCCGGTTTTCTCGGACCAAATGTTAAAAATTTCCCGGGTTAAGGCGCGGATCATGTAGTAATGAACTAGAATAACGAATAGAAAACAATTACTCTAAGCAAACACTTTTGAACGAATTGAGTTCCAAAGCTTAATAAAATGATATTTTCAGTACAAGCGATGTTTATAATATAAAAATGACTACATTTTAGGACCCAACTATTAACAAATTCTGTTTTCAGTTTTAGGCCCATGAAGCTAAAGAACAAAATTTAGATGATAGTCTGAAAACAGATGACAGTCTGAATGTCAGTTTATGTGTGTACTGTAAAATGATTTCTTTATAATGTTTTTAAGAAACTTTTCCCAAAGATTCAAAGATGGGAACGAAAATATTGTGGCAACTCTGGTCGCTACAAACTTACAAGAATGATCCACACGCAAAAAAACCACAGTAGAAACTACCATTTCGAGGGTCAAATTGAGCGCAAATACCAACAATTTTCACCTGACTATAAATGCGTTTGATTTTACCATGCCTGCGATTGAAGTCAACCATAGTAGAGTTGGTATCAACATAAGGTCTGTCAAACATACCACATTCGTTGAAGGTTTGAAGATAAACGTAGTAAATTTGACTGAAATTTCAAAATAGTTTTAAAGATAGGCGTAGTCGGGAAAAATAGTTTCTACTACAAGATTTTTTTCTGTGCAGGATATTTATAGAAGGTAAATCAATTGACACACTCTAAAATTTCACATATCGTTATAGATGAACACGCTCAGAAAGGAATACCTAGAGCTCGGTGATAATAACACACAATCTAAATTATAAACAATCATGTGAACATAAATTCCCGGTTTTTTCCCGGTTTCTCCCGGTGTTTTAGAATTCCCGATTAATTCCCAGTTTTCCCGGTTCTGTGAAAATTATGCATATTTAATTTTAATAATTAAAATTAAGTCTGGGTAAAAGTTGTAGAGAATTAAAAAAAAACATTACAGAAAAAATCACACTGAGAAAAAAAGCAAGCGTCTTTTTATAAAAAAAAAAACCCGGGAAATTTAAACCAACACTTTACCTGTTCACTTTTCAAAACTAAAAAGTTTTTCAACTATAATTAGTAAACGCGAGTAAGTTTCTTTAAATTCAATCAAGTACGCTAATCTTTTGATGGCATACATCTGTGAATTACATCTGTCGACCTATTTGTCAACACATGAGTATTTAAATTCCTCTAGCTTTCCAAATACAATCGCTTTACTAAATGTTCGTCAAAGTTCTGTTAAAATGGTTTGGTTGTAGAGTTAAGTTATTTTTCTAATCGAAAAAAATAAATTTAGTATTAATTTTATGAAAAATACCTTTACTTTAAAAAAAAACCCAACTAATTGTACTTGTTTTTCTTGTATTCGTGATTTTTTTTTTGTTATGAAGAAACAATCTGAAGCTTTTCAAAGCTAGAGGAGCTTCAAATGAATGGGCGTAAATTAGTAATAGAAATTTTTTTTTGTTTGTGTTCCCATAACAAAAAACCACGTAGAAAGCAATTTCCAAGTTCAATTGTTTTCTAGATATTTTGAAAACATATTTGATGAAGTTGGTAATATTTGCACATACGTAATTTTCATCAGCTAGTCGTGATTCTGTATCTGTAACGATAAAGTTCCAGAAAACAAAAATTTCAAACATCTTTTCAATCTTTTCGAAAATATACACTGAGAAAACAATCATTTAAAGTTTTCAAAAAACTGAAAGTTAAACTTATTTTCTGAATACTCATTCCCTCCAACATAGAAAATTAACATTCACAAAAAATCCGATTTTTTTAATGATATTAAGAAGAAGAAAAAATATATCAAACAACCACGGAAGGAGAAGCTTCAATTAGAAATTAAAAATGTAAAACATAACCTTGCAAGCATTTTTGAAAGTGTTTTCAATCATTAGGCACATTTGAGTAGACTTGCTAAGCGCAACAATTTTGGAGATATTTTGAAAATAAAAACAAAATCGGTAAAGTTGATTGTGTACACAGTTTGAAAGCAACATGCAATTTTCAGCGTTTTCTAATGCACATACAGAAAATTCTTGATTTGGCAGAAACTGATGGGATATTTCATGTTAATTTAAGCCAGATAACACCTAAATGTAGTCTGTTGAATGAAAAATTGCAAACATTCTTGTGTGGCGCATGAAAGATTAAAAACCATTACGTTGTTTATACTTCCTTGGGCGTGGAATTAAACGCGCTTGTTGATATACTTTTTTTATGTGTGTACTGCAAATCTCACAAACATCAGTGTTGAATAACTGTTCGTTCAAACAAATTCGGAGAAGTTGTTCAGCTTTTTCTTCTAGAAAGCTGAATAATTTCTCCAAACTGTTTGAAAAAGCGGTTATACAACACTATTGTTAGTTGGGGTACGCCTTTCTCATAATTGAGTCATGAGTGCAAATTTTTCCTATATATACATAACATTTGGAACAAACTTTACATTGGCTATTTAACGATAGACTGAACCATTAAACACTTACAAAAAAATTATGTAGCTAAAGTTAAAATAAAGCTTTTTTCCTGAATTTAAATCAATAATTCGCCACGTGAAAACAGTGTGTCCAACTTTTTGGGTAATCAAGAGAGTGTTATGAAATTTTTTATGTTTATGTTTTAAACTTTTGAAAAAAGGCGTATTTTTGGGAAAAATATCACCTCTACCGGACTTGTTTTTTGAATATAGGCTATGTGTAGGAAGCGATTTTATGCAAATAAATAAGAAAATATTCACCATCTTCAAACAAAAATTATTTGATTTCTTATGACTTCAAAAACTTTCAGAAAAGGAATTAAAATACCAAACGTTGAAAAGAACGGAATAATCTAAAAATAAATTTTATTCACGATTCTATGAAAAGGAAATGTTAGAATTATTTTGCAAAATACATCGTTCGATGAAGGCGACTAACTTATGAAAATTGCCTATTTCTCAAATAACCAACTGGGTTTCAAAGTATCTCCAAAACGCTTGAACTTGGGAAAATGTTACCTGCGAGCATTTTTTTCAAACAGCATCAATAATCTACCTTTATGATAAATTATTTCTTTATACAAAATTGTACAAATAAAACTTTATACAAAATTGTTGTCATATTTTATTTTTTAGAATCTCCTCTATCTTTTAATATGTCTTGTTTGTCTTCTCATAAAGTCAAGACTTTTCAGAAACAGGATTTTTGATTGCAATAATGATAGATTGATAGGTCTTATTATAATACACTCATAATAAACGAGCAGATTTTAGAGAACAGTGGAAAATGACACTCTAAAATTTTATTTTTATAAATTTTTTTAGTACATTCTTAGTTAAGTAAAATAAAAACAAAACAAATCATCGAGCTACCTTGAACAACATGTGCTGGCATTGATAGTTTTTTTTTGTGATAGTTTCCCATCGAGGCTACCCAACATGGCCTAAAGTCGTTTGACATAATGTCATTTGGCATAAGATATTGGATAATCAATGGTCATTTGGCATAAATGCCGTTTGGCATAATGACCATTTGGCAAAAAACAAAGAAAAAATAATAATATTACGGTCATTTGGCATACACAACATTTGCCATAAATATCGGAATATGAAAGCTGATTGAGGTTCACGGGGCATAATTATAAAAATTCAAAATTCAATTGGTATAAAGATCTTTTGGCATTGGCACAGAACAGTTAAAGAAAGGTTTGCTGGATTGAAAACCGGTAAATTAAGGTTTCTTGAGAAACATTTGGCATAACGACAGATTGGCATAAATACTAGAAATTTAGATCAATTTCTAAGCAATTAACAAATTTCAGTGGGAATTATGGTTTTGGCACATACATTTTAATATTAGAGAAAAATAAATTATTAAGTATAATAATTACATCTTAGATTCTAAAATAATTTAAGACATTTTTAAAGAACAGCCTAATTAAAAGAGAAGTTAGATTACAATACTTCCCATATTGGCCTATTTGTAACAATTACGTCTCAGTCGGTACGAATGAGTTATGCCAAACATAACTAAGCAATAAATACTTTTAGTCAATCCAAAAATTCACTGTACAACATCAGAGAAGAAAAGATTTGATTTTCAAATTTCAATTTTTATCCTAAAACCTATGAACGCCACATCGGAATATTACAATGGATAAAAACCTATGCCAATGAAATTATGCCAAATGACTACTTAGATTCTATATTATTTCAAGAGTGTTATGCCAAATGGTCATTATGCCAAACGGCGTTATGCCAAATGACCACTTAGCTCAAGTTATTGGTATGCCAAACATAAATGTATCAAACAAATTGTTTAACCCGCCTACTGTACGGTTTGCGATAAAAAAACGATCCGGATCGAGTTGTTGTCAAACTAAGATAATTTATTCCAAGTTTCCATGTCAGCCCGTGTTGCGTTCAATGAAATGGCCAATTCCAAATTTTTCAACATCTATTTGAGCGCTCGATATTCACAATTTGATTCTATTGTGAACACTCTCTCACACACAAAAAGAAGCTTAACATTCAGTCACTTTTCCAAATTACCATGAACTGAACTAAGCCCCAAAGCGAAAACATTTCCCGATAAGAAAACGGCCACAAAAAAACTCCACATTTTCCTGAATCAGAATTGGGGCCCCCCTCCAAACGTTCTCCGCAGTAGCCATAAATATGAAAATACTGTCTATCGATAGGGTCGGAACCGTTGGTTATGTTTTCGCCGAATCGAACTGTGAGAATATCGGCTTCACCGCCGCCACAGCAGATGAAAAACGAGCTTCTAGGAAATCTCGTGAAGTGAAACTTTTTGTCGCGGAACGCAGCAGGAGAGGGCATTTGCCGGGCCACTTTTCTTCGTTTGGCTTTTTATGTCACCAACAACAACGACGACGACGACGACGACGCCCGCGTCTGATCGGATGACATTGGCGTCAATGTGTATCGGGCGCAAAGGCAAGTGCTGCGCGCCGTTAAATCGCAAACAAACGGCTAGAATTTGGCCGAATTGTGGGGGAAGTGGAAATGAAGTTCGAGGAGAAATGGTATCGTTTTCCCGAGAAAAATGGTTCCATTTGGGTTTGTTGGCCGTGAAATAGAAAACCAAAGGCGCTCATTACAATAATTTACGGGTGGAGTAATAACAGGTGTAGTTGGTTGTTGCTTGTTGGCGAGATTTCACCGAAGAGTTGGTGTTGCATCAATTGATACGCCTGAAAACAAACTTCGTTCTGTCTATCCGAAGTGGCACCGGCAGTTGGTAGACTGACTGTCATAACTGGATGTTTTCGGGGAAAATGTAATTTAGCCCGGCTCGCATATTGTTTCAAGCACTTTGTTTTGATTAATTGTCACCGGAATTGTTGCTCGTAACGACCAGCAGTGGCGGAAACAACTGGCGTTGAACGACAAATATATGACTTTTGAAGGGAGGGATAAGTTTGATTACTCCCGGAATGATGATTCCGATGTGGCGTCCTAACTTTATTGCGAATTTTTGAGTGTTAGTTTGTGTTCAAAAAAGTTTTGTTATTACTGCAAACCGTTGAATATTGATGTGGTTTTTCAAGGGTATCCATCAAAGGGATATAAACTGAAAGTATTGCACGGGACGGAAAGCGATTTAATGATAAGTTCAACATTGTGATTAAATTGAAAAATTCTGTGCTGTCTGTGTTGTGCGCAACAAGGTGGCCGAAGCAGCCCAGACCGGATGAGGAGAGATTGATGATTTGGTGGAGTTTGCTCCACAGCGGGAGGTCAGAGTCTGAGTTTTGTGCGTGCATGTTCTCGATGGGAAGTAAGATAAATGATGCGATAATGGGCCGAGTGATTCGGTTGTTCAAGGAGACACATTTAAGCCGATTGAGAGATTTCTCAGATAAGGTCATCCCGCTGCGACAGACAGACTGCGGTCGGAGTTGCTGGAAAAAGAGATACTAGGCTGAGCTAGAAGGCAAGGTTACTAGTATTCGCCTCGTACGCGTCGCATGCATGCTGCTTCTTTGAACACATTCTTATACTAACGGTGTACTTAAATTGAGCCAACGCGAAGCGACACTAGTTCGAATGTTAGGGAAGTTGGGGCCTCGTTTTAGGAAAACACAAAAGGTTCCGTTTTTGGAAGCACTCAAACCAAAAAGTGCTGTCAAATCTCAACTACAAGTCGCATAAGTGTCCTGTATTTTGATATTAGTTCAATAACATTTTACGTTTTTTATTGCGACCAAATTGAACACACGAAAAAGTGAATCGTCGTGAGCTAAATTCTCACGGCATTCTTGTACTGTTTTCAACAGGCGACGAAACATTTCTGCTGCCACCAGCCGATGCACAGTGGGCAAAAATGAACCCAAATACCCATTAATTTAGACGGCGTAGGGTAGGAGTCCTAAACAATAGCTAATCTTATGGAAAAACGGCGGAGAATCGAATGGTGCTAGTTAGAGTTGGCCACAGTAAGTGTCCAATTTTGCCCGATTATTCCGTCATTTTGAATGCAAGCTTAAATTCTTAGCCAAACATTCAACTTGGTGCCACTATATTGAACTAGAAGGCACTGTAAATTTGCAGAAAAAGCTGGAGAATTGAATGAAACACTTTTACTTTGATCAAATGCCATGAAGTGGTTCATTTTACCCGAGATCCCCTCAATCATGCATAAACTAATATACCATGCGGATTTTAAGATTGTCAGAACTAATATTGCCACTTGATATTGCCACGTAATTCCACAATGTAAATACACTTTATACACAACGCGAGCATTTCCAAACGAAGCGATCGAAACATTCCGCAAATTTTCGTCAATTTCTATCCAGTGAAAAAAATGTTACAGCCAGTTGTATGTGTTACAATAATTTCGTGTTCACCCTTTATTCAATCGCGAACGGAATGGGATACTTCGGAGATGAATTACAATTAAATGTTGCATACAGGCCGAAACAACATTGAAGAAACACCTGAAAAAATATTGTATCCGCAATCTTGAAATGCAAGATGACGGTTTCCGAATTGAATTAATGTCAAAATGACTGCATCTCATGAACGATTTGTTATCTGGAGCCATGCAATAGGGGTATACAGTGTGTCTCACAATAGGTGTCACCTTTTATAAATCTTGGTTTATTTCAGCTGGGTAATTTAAACAGCGGAATTGATCATACCCGTTTTGAGTGTATCCTTTTGACAGTTTATCGCTGAAGATAAATAAGCGATTCCGTTTGTTTATATTTATCAGCTACCATGGAAACCATACGGGAGCAAGTTTTAAAATTACATCTGCAAAAGCTTAGACCAAGTTAAGCAGTTCGGAGTAAGTAAACGTTTTGTTTTTCGTACCTTGAAACGGTTCAAAGGAAACTGTAAATCTGACTGGTCTGCTGGAACTAAAACCTATCACGAAGAGGAACCATATAGGATCTGCTGGAGCTGGTGAAGACAGTCCACCGTCAGGCCTGGAGTACCAGGACATCCAAGTTGACGCGATGTCTGGTTTACTGCTGACAAAGATCGTCACGGCACGGCTGGGTGAATAGACTCATCAGCTGTGGGAGAGGACACAGGAACACGGTAAGCTGCCGAACTTTGATCAGACGATGAAGTTCCTTCGAATCCCAGGCAGCTATCGTGAAAGAAGGACACACCACGCCGTCGAGCGTGAAGCACCCAAGTCAGATGGCACACGATGCAACCCCTACAACGAAAATCCGGCAATGACTCATGTGCAACAATGAGCATTTCCACTTAGAATGCCCTAAGTTCAACAAGTGGGCACCAGCGCAACGAACAGTAAAGGTAAAGGAGTTGAACCTGTGCTACAACTGCTTTCGATGCGGCCATCGATCTAACGAGTGCCCGTCGAACAAGACCTGCATGAAGTGTCAGCGAAAGCCCCATACCCTCCTGCATGAGGAACCCAAACAAGGACCGGAGAAGTCCACCCCACCGATGCAAAAGGTGAGCACAACTCTAGCAGTACAACCAATATTGCAAGCGCAAACATCTGTTCACTTTTTGCCAACTATCATCGTTCCAAAAGGCCAACCGTTGGAAAAGAAAACAGCAATGCTCATGACAGCTGTCGTGTCCTAACCTTTGTGGCAGATAGATACCCTGCTGCGTGCTGCTAGATTCTGGTTTTCAGGTGAGCTTCATTTCAAAAGCCATCGCTGACCGCCTGTTCCATCAAAGAATTCCTACGCTTTTGCCCATCACCGGAGTTGGCGCAGTCAGAACCTATGCACGTGAAAAGATCTTTATTGCAGTTGAATCCAGATTTTTCGACTTCTCGACGTCGTCGAACGTGACCTGTAACATAGCCACCTAATGACAGCTGGATTTGAATGCACTATCAACCTAGCTGACCTCGAGTGCCGATACACCTGGTCAAATCGACATGCTGCCTGGCGTATCTCATTTACTACGTCTGCTCAAATCAGGAAGGATGCAACTACGAGCGGATTTGCCTGACCTTCAAGAGACGCACTTCGGTTGGGTCATTGCAGGAGACGTCGAGGAACAGCACAACGACCAACAGAGGTTTTGGGACCCTTCCCTGAAGCCTCAGCACACCGAGCTCCCGCATCGGCGAATTACGAAGCCCTCGGACACCGCCGTGAGATCAGGGCTGAAGAATGAAGAACCCAAAGCCTGACGCCCAATACGCAGGTACCGACGTACCGTCAAGCTCAAGCACAAACTGACGAACCTCATCATCGATGCACAGCCGTAACGCAGCCTCAGCATCCGATAGCTCTCAACCAATGCCCTAATGCCTGGAGCAACCGTGCTGGCCATCCTCGTCCGCTCCGGAAACACTCCGTATCTATTACGGCGATATATCAGATATATCGGCAGATCAAATTATACCAGCTCACAAATACAGGCCGTAAATTGAAAGAACCGTAGACGTATGTTGGCCTGCGCTCCATTCGCACGACACCAGTACTACTGAATGGCATCGATGCAGCGCCTCATGCAAATGGCGGCAGCATCCGGAACTATGACATCGGACATCCTATCTGGAGCCAACACTACCAGAAGATATCAGTGTAAGACAGCTCTGGGCAAGCTGAATTACACTGGGTTCCCGGTCCACAAATGTGACTCTAATAGCTGAATAACACGGACGCATCCTGAAGCTGATCGTGAAGGAGCTGGTAAATCTGATGCTGCGGAAGTTATGAAAACTCTGGGACTGACACCCAGATCCACGACGAGATGAATTTGCATTCGTCACCAAACGCCAGCCAGTTCAAATTACCAACGAAGCGATCCGTCCTGTGCGAGATAAGTAAGCTGTTCGACCTCATGGTGCAAAAAATCTGGTATGGCGGGTCTACCATGGGATCGCCCAGCTCAGAAGGAAAGCTTGGTTGGCGGGAGTAGCCGCGATTGCGGGCGTCCCTGCAAAACGTAAACAGCATCAGGACCCCACGGTGCGTCGTGAGGTCAAACTATATTGCTGTCGAGATGCAAAGGTTCGCGGATGCATCCCAACTGGCCCACGGAGCGGCGTTGTATCTCCACTGCATCCTTCCCGATGGAACTGCGAGTCTTCGTTTGCTCTGCAGCAAATCGAAGGTAGACCCCAACCGAAAGCAAGTTGACATTTCCACGCAAAGACTTACTTTCTGGTCGCCAAGGTTATGGGATCGTTCGACTTCAACTTCCAGCAACGTCGTCCTCTGGCTGGACAGCCAGATGGTCCTCGTCTGGATGAAGAAGCACTTACAGCCTGCAAGTCTTTGTATCATAATCCGCATCGACCAAAATACATCAACTCGCCGAACCGTTAGGAGTACAGTGGAGGTAAAAATCAACGGAAGAGTACCCAGCAGACATCGTGTCAATAAGCTTTGGTGGACGGGGTCCGATTCCTCGAAGCGCTGGTCCACGAAAGTGGAGATTCTAAAGCACCTGACGCAGTCGTCCCGGAATTGCGAACAACACTGATTGTTGTAGCATCCGCCTTCAATTAATACAAGTTGCCTGTATTTTGGAATTTCCAACGGGTGATTGCTCTGGTTCGTCGATTCATCCGGAATTGCCGAGAGAAGGACGATTCGAAGCGTGTCACCAGCCATCATCTTACGTTTCGAGCTCATCGAGAAAAATTATTCAAAGCATGAAACTCTTGCTGATGAAATCCATCAGGTGGAAGCCAACAGGCGTGTAATCCTCCAGCGGCACTGTCCAGCCAACACCAGATCCTGCTGCTGGAAGCATCCGATCACCAACCTCATCGTCAACGTGTACCCTGGAGCCCGGAAAACCTGGTGCTAGCCGTCGACGTGAAAACCGGTGGAACAATCTACCGACGAGCGGTTTCTAGAATTTCTATCCACCGATCAGGGCAACTGCAAACAGGATTGCAGGCTTCAGAGGAATCTTGCCAACCCGGGGGTATGTTCGCCACCGACACATAACCGACGAGCCCGACGACACCTTCACCATCATCGTGCGCACAAGGAAATGATGACAACGTGCGACGCAGTGGCTGCAGATTGTTCGTGAATGTTCTTTTTCTTGTCGTACAACATTTTTCTTCGCTTTATAAAATGGTAGGTTAATTATGTAAATGGATCAGTATGTTTTGACCAGCTAACGGTCAAATAGAAAATCAGTTGTCTAAAGGAACAAAGAAACTTCTCCAAGCAACAATCGTTTTCTTTCTTGCGAAAGAATGAACCTTCCCATTACCGGCAGCAGGCGGCTTAACAAGTAATCCCATTTTGTTTTGTGACACCTATTGTGAGACACCCTGTAAGACTGTATTCGATGAAATTTGGACACACGCAATTGTTCGCAACTTTTTAGCGTGTGGGTAAAAATTATTGAAATTTTAACTGAATGTATTTCATTGTGTTGTGTCAATTGTGTAATGAGTTTCGTGAAAATCGGTCGAGTGATTTCAGTGATGGCTTCGAATGAAGAAATAGTGCGCCAACAAATTTTGGGCACTCACTTCGAAAACCTAAACGCTTCTCATCGATGGATCGGAAAACAGCTCGGAATCGCACATTCAACCGTATCTCATGTGATCAAAACGTTCAAGGACCGTAAGACAACCAAGCGGAAAAATGGTAGTGGCAAAAAACGTGGCACATCAAATCCGGAAGGCCAGGATGGTATTGAACCAATTTAAGCGTTATCCCAACATTTCGATCAGGGATGTTGCGAAAAAAACGAAAGTTTTCAGTTTGTTTTGTGCAGAAAACAATGAAACGTTCTGGATTACATGTGTACAAGGTCAGAAGGCACCGAACCGGAGCGATAAACAGAACTCGGTGGCCAAAACTCGTGCAAGAAAACTGTACAGGGAGTGGCTCACAAAACCGTTCTGCATTGTGATGGACGATGAGACCTACATTAAAGCCGACACCAAACAAATGCCAGGACAGGAACACTACGTCGCCACCTCTAAGTTGGCCGTTCCGGAGAGTGTACGGAAGAAGAAACTGTCGAAATTCGCCAAAAATTCCTTGTCTGGCAAGCGATCTGCGGATGTGGCAAAATGAGTCAGCCCTTCATCACCTCTGGGACCGTCAACGGACAAATCTACAAGGACGAATGCCTCCAAAAACGACTTCTGCCCTTCTTGAGATCTCACGATGGCCCGACACTGTTTTGGCCGGATTTGGCATCTTGCCACTATGCCCGGCCCGTCTTAGACTGGTACAAAGATAATAATGTAGTTTTTGTACCAAAAGACGTCAACCCTCCAAACACTCCGGAACTTCGCCCAATTGAAAAATTTTGGGCAATCATGAAGAGCAAAGCTCGTTAAAACTCCAAAACTGATGAAAATGAACTTGAACTAAAGAAAGTGTGGTTAAAAGTAAGTAAGCAAGTCGGTCCTATCATTGCCCAAAATTTGATGAAAGGGGTCAAGGCAAAGGTGCGGGCATTTGGGTTGGGAGAAGAGGTTCAATAAACCAATGATGTCAAAACTTAACCATTTAGTAGTACTTTATTTCCAGAAAGTTTGAAAAGAATCGGGCTCAAGGAAAATTTTTGGTGACCTATTTTGTGTGTCAAATTTCATCAGAATACAGTCTTTAATTAAAACCTGTCTACGTTAATAATTTACGTGTCACCTACTATTGGCAGCAAGCTGCAAGCGTACGCATGCTCTCCGGCCAATCGATTGCTTATGTTCCAATATGGCATTCATAGCTCTCCCACTGGACGCGGTTCAGGGCTTCAAGATAGTAGTTAATCCTTCTTTTGTGTAACTACCAGTTTTGTCAGACCTTGGCATCTGGTACCGCCGATCAGGTTCGTCGACGGGGTCCACGGTCAGCGCCCTGCCGGATGGCGACTCTGTTTTCTTGGTATTGTGTACGTGCGCTGCTTTGTGATTTCAAGAGGTCTCCGCTAAATGAACATGAAACACCAGTTTATATTAAGTACAGTTGAACAGTTTGGCGGATTTTTGTTGCACACGCATTGGACCACTTTGTACCTTATACCGTTCCGGACTGATTTTGCATAGTTACAGCAGGCTGAGAAACTAAAGCCAACTGGAGAGTAGCGGCTTCATGGTAATCGGTTGCATTCACGCATTCTGCAAGCGTTCTGGCGCTCGTGCAATTCTTGCTGATAGTGTCGGTAGAGACTATTTTGCTGGATGTTCGACTACGGGTGTCCCTAAAAATCAGTTTTTTTATTCTAACTTTTTAGTTTCAATTCTTAGGAAAAAATAATATTCGGGCGAAATGTAGAAAAAAAATATGATACAAGTTTTTGCTGAACTAAGTGTATAAGTATATTTTTGTGTTTCAAAAGTTAGGGTAATTTTAACGAAAAAAATGGCCGATTTTAAGCAGTCCCCGCTTGTGTGCCCCAGAAGTACCTGGGCTCATTTATATAGCATTATGTTCCTTGATACCCATTAAAACAAGAATTTGATGAATTTTTTGGCCAATTCTCGCCTAAACAATCATAAGGGCGAAAAGAAAAAACGCATTTTTTTAGCTAAAACTACTCGTAACTTTTGAATCACAAGCAGTATTAAGAAACTTTGTTCAGCAAAAATGTGCGCTATAATAGATTTATATATTTTGATTCGAGATTACTCAATCCTAAAATGAAAAACAAAAAAGTTATAATGAAAAAAACTCGTTTTTAAGAGACACCCTGATATAAAGCAGACAAATAGCTCTATCATGGTCGAATGAAGAGATAGAAAAATGATGCCTGAAACAAAGTTGCTTGAAATATTTCCTACAAACTTGCTTTTGACATTACCCTTCTATTGTGTTTCGTTCAAAAGTTAGCAACAGCGCCGTCCTAGCGCTAAAGTTTGGAACTGCCAAATTATCACTACAAGATGGACAATTTGTTCAGATACAACTTTGTAGAAGACACCATGATTCTGAAACGTAACCCTTAGGAGTTATTAATTTCGCCCTGAAAAAAGGCTTTTCCGACCACTGTGCTACGTAGTCCTTCGCCACCTTTGCGTACCACCCCCATTCGGCTGTCCCTTGTAGTTTTTTTTTCAGTGGATTTGCTGCTTCTTTCTTTCTTTCTTTCGGTTTCTTTCTTTCTTCTTTCGGTTCAAGCTTATTGCTTTCACTAGTAGCTTATTGCTTGCTCTCAACTTAGTGTTCTAAATGCACTTCCGCAGTTATTAATTAATAGCTTTCGATGACAGGTACCATTTTTGCATTAGAATGATTGTGTGGCAAGACAAACATACCCTATGCCCAGGGAGTCGAGAAATTTTCCTTAACGAAAAATGCCACGACCAGACCGGGAATCGAAACCAGTCACCTCCAGCATGGTGTTGCTTTGTAGCCGCGCCTTTACCGACTGAGCTACAGGAGGACCTGGATTTGCTGCATATATGTATGATGATCTTAGAATGTTCATCATTTAGATGGATGTGTGTTAAAACTTTGATTCATTAAGATGAAATATTAGATGAATTAAAATTAAAAATAAAATCAAATGCTTTGCTATCGACATTCTATCAGCCATGTTCAGAAGTTGATTTTCCTCAAATATGAAACGAATTGAATCGTTTATACTTACGTAAAAAATACACATGGGATCTCTAAAAACCTACTTGTGCATGTCAAGTTGCTAGTAAGTCACTCTAACTAAACTCAAGCCCAGATATTTCACATACACACACAAAATCTGTCGAATGAAAGGAGTGAAGCCAAAGTTTCTCCGCCCAAAGCTCCAACTCCAATGTCAGCAACAAATACAAACCACTTCCACCCAACATCACATCCTTTCCGCACCCCCAAGCTGAAGAGATACGATCACTAGGATAACATGACGGGCGCTCGTGATTTTAACATGTGACCAAAGTTTAACCAAACGGCCCATTAGAGACGACACGACCCTCCAGTGAATGAGTAAGTGAATGTGTGTTGTGTATGTGTGTGTGGCGGGGGTTTCAGACAAACAGACAATCGCCCAATTTCTACGAAGAAACAGACATTACAAAAGTCAAGCTTGGGGACAAATCCCAAGCTGCCCACTGTGTCGTTGATCACAAAGTGCTTCTGCTGATGATGATGACGATGGGCTTTCCTGCGAAGGATAATAACTGATGGCGACAATAATATCACAGTAAATGAGTCGAAACAGAAAAGACACATACACACAAAACGAGATATAGACGAGAAAAAAAAACTTTTTCGGGTGGGTTCACGTGCGTGTGCGAAAAGGTACATTAATTCCGTGTCATTTTTTTTTGTGATTGTAACCAGCTCTTAGGAACTCTCGAGAACGGACAAACACGGTGCGCTATGGAACAAACAAAAAACGAGTGAGTGATAAAACAGGGACACTTCCATCATCAGAGATTACGAACCCAGAAACGGACAGCAGAGGTGATTTCTCAAAATGACGTATCTTGGTTTGTATGGAAAATGATCGAAATTTTCAATTTTCGCTTTGTCGGGTTTTCTAGTTTTGAGCTGTAATGATAATCTCTCCATCAGACGAAATTGTCGGTTGAATCATTTTTAACAAAATCGGATACGCTTTGATTGGAAATCATCCGTGTTTATTGTGCGTTATATGATGGAAAGAGAAAAAAATCAGACAACCCAGATGACGTGCCGGGCGGAAGGAAACAGTTCGCAGTCGCACACGCGATGACTAATTTATTCTAATGTGCGAGCCACTTCGGTCGCAACACTGAGCCACTGCTAGCTGCTTCGTTCCGACTGTTTCCACCCATGTCGAATGAAAATGCATAGACAGACGACAGACGAATGAAGACACAACACTGCTGCCTCGCTATTGCTTCGGTTTACTTATTATAGTCTTACGTTGTTGGGAACCTATGGTGGCATTACCGATCGGTTTCACGTGCGGAAAGGTAATTTGCAGGTTGCAAAAGCTGAAATCGCAACAAGCCATCGTGTGGTAGGAGTGGTTTCCAGTGGTCGTGGTCGTGGTGTGGGTACTGCCCGTCGAACCAAGGGGCTTCTGCCGGCACCAGATTGGGTTGTCCGGTGGGTTGAGGATTCGTCGTGGGATGCATCTAGGTAAATTGATAGCAATCATTGCGGTTCGGACGGTTGTCATCAGGAGATAATTGGGGTGGGTTTTTTCTTTATTGATTGTGATGGAGATGCGTTGGTTGATTTGGCAAGTAATGTAAGTTTCGTGAATAAACAAAATTGCTAAGAAAGATGTAATTGACGAAAGACTAAGGGTAGTCGAAACACTATTAAACATTTTTTTGAGGAAAATGTTTGCGAAAAGACGTTGTAATATTTCATGATAAAGAGCTTAGAAGAAGACCTGAAAGCACCCTCAGGAACAATTTCAGGTCTATTCCAGCCGTATAGCACTCCTCCCGGCTTTGTTGATGAAACTACATTCAAAACTGTTTTGTCCACCAACACCTCCTCTATGCATCTTTAAAGCCGAAATGTTTACAAAGTGGCCCACTCTATAGACGGTTGTGAAAACAAATAAATAAAACCTTTCTAAGAACATAAAGACTTTGAGTGAAAGATGTTATGACCACTTGAGAACCTCCATAAAACCTATTGGCCGCCATCAAAACCAGCATAGGGCCGAATGGCCACAGCTGTCAAACTTCACGGCGATATCGTGGTTGGTTTTTGTTGTTCAACAACAAATAATGGCTAATAAAAAACTTCTAGTGTTGCGGGAAATTATGTTTGATAGCAAAATATATAAAACAAATTGAGTTTTTTTTATAGCTTATCATGCTCCAAATCATATGCGCAGTTAATTTTATGGTGAATATTGGCACGATAAGAGCTGAGAATTAATGCGCCTCGGAAATTATGCGAGTTTACAACAACAAAAACAAAATTGAGAGAAAAATATTCGATAAATTAAACATGAAACTCCTGAAAATTGATGGAATTCAATAAGGTTATCTCAACGAAAAAACGAAGTTTGTCTCAGATCAACAGTTCAATTGTATTACATTTAAAATTTGGTGTATTTATTTTTCCACATTTCAATTATTTCACATATTTCAATATGGCGATTGCAAGAAATCACAGTTTTGATAAAAAGCCAATTTATCTTAGCAACGGCTACTATAAAACTACCTGGTCGCTTCGTAGCTTTCCTCAATGCCAATTAGCCGTTTAATGCATTTACTGGTTTTAAAATGCTTTTTCAACTGACCGTAATAAGATAATATGAATGAGCCCTAAAACGGCATTTAAAAACAGCATTTTATGAGTTTATAAAGTCAAAATAAAACCTTTGATAGGAGTAAAAGGAATTTCAGAAGTCAAGGTTTTAAGATCGTTGTAAAGAAGCTGTGTAGGTGCTTATAAACCTGACTAAAATTTGAAACTTATTGGCATCTCTTGCTGCCATAATAAAACCGAGTTGATTTCTAGTGGCATTCATAAAACTTTAATAAAACTTAATAAAGCTGGATGGTTTTGGCAATGTTACTTGGGCAAGAATGTGAAAAGTCGAATTCGGAAAAGTCAAACAGAAATAACACATTGAATATTTCGCGCAGAGTATTGAGCTATCGAACCAGGTGTGCTAAACTGAACTGATGGCGTCACACAAGGCAAATGCTCATGCGCAGCACATGTGACAGCAGTACCAAGTGTTATGTTTGTTTGTTTGTGATCAAACCTTCTTCAACAGAGCAATCAGTTGATTGTTTAAGATTTTGATTTATAAGAGCCCTTTTCCGTTTAGTCTTATTGACCATGATAATAAGACAATTCAAAATCGTCATTTAATAAAATCGTAATCAACGATTGCTTGCTTTATTGACCAGTGCAGTACGCATTTACCATCAGATGGTAGCAATTGAATTTATGGAAAACTAAGAATATGCATAGTGAATCCAAACTCGCGAATTCATGAATGATAAAGACATTGTCATAACTTTTCAATGTTGGGACAAAAAATAATGTATCTTTATGATTGTTGCATACTCAACACAGTAATGATAAATTGCAGGGAAGAAGAATCGAGACTAAAATGTTTCATAACATCCGATTGTTACTTAGTAAAAAGACATAGCGTTATATGTATATTGCTTTGTATGCAACAAAAATACATTCAATCATGTCACATGTTGCATCTACCTGAAAGAGATAATCTTTGGTTTTATCTCTCTTTCTTTTTTTAACCTTTTCTATATGTTCACGGCTACTGCTATTGATTCAAAATTGAGTCGAGTTCGATTCAACATTGAAGAAAGTAGACTTACGCATGGACTGCGAGAAATTGTATAATATTTGAGTAAATATAAGTTCGAGTGACATTCACCTATAACTGCTATTTTCCTCAGTCTTTGAGCAACTCCACTTGTAGTGTAATCAACCATGGTTATCGAAAATTTTGGGAGTTCAACCAACAATATGAGATAATCTGAGGTGTTCTAGGTCATCCAAACTATTCTTGAGTTAAACACCTAGAATCTACAATTGTATCTACAGATGTTTCGACTGTACAAAATTGCGATATGCATTGAACCATGTAAGGAGTGTATCGAATATAAGCTATCCACATACATTTGCGTTGTACGCATGTATTTGTGATGGTTTTTATGCTCTGAACACTGCATGCTGTGCGTTTGACTGTCAGCTTTCTTTTGTTTACTTGTTTGTGCGGTTCAAATTCTGCGTTTTCAAAATGTCGCGTATTGAAAAGGAAGTGAAAATTAAGGTTCTGGACACATGGCTAAGTGAAAAGGGTATTACTATGCGAAAATTGGCGAAGCGGTTTGGAATTCATCATGCGAGTGTTAAAACCATCATTAATAAGTTTGGGGAACACTATTCTTTGGGTGAGCTACCAGGAAGAGGCAGAAAACCCGGTTCTTCCAACCTGAAACTGGAGCAGAAAGTGGTATCTCTAATTATGAAGAACAAATCAATGTCAATACGTGATTTGGCCAAAAAAGCAGGAACGATTGTCGGAATGATCCAGCGAATCAAGAGGCGAAACCACCTGAAGACCTACAAGAAGCAGAAAATCTCGAAACAAAGTGCAGAACAGAAAAAGCGAGCAGCAACAAGGGCCCGGAAATTGTATTCGCGTCTTTTGCAGCGTTCGGATGCAAACGATGAGACCTATGTAAAGGAGGACTCAAAAACCCTTCCAGGTCCACAATACTTTACTGCCGTCGTTGGGGAGGATGTGAGCGATGCGGACAGGTCGATTCAAGTGGAGAAATTCGATCGAAAGGTACTGGTATGGCAAGCAATATGTTCCTGTGGTTTGAAGTCAACCATTTTTTACACTACCAGAACTATAAATGCGGAAATGTATCGATCTGAGTGTCTCCAGAAGAGATTGTTGCCTTTATATAAGAAGCATAGTACACCTCCACTGTTTTGGCCGGATTTAGCATCGGCTCACTATGCCAAAACCACTCTCAATTGGCTTGCGGAAAAGGGTATAGATTTCGTTGAGAAAAATATCAATCCACCAAATTGCCCTCAGCTTCGACCCATCGAACGTTACTGGGCAATCGTGAAGAGGGTCTTCAAGAAGACTGGTAAGGCAGCTGGGAACATGCAGGAGTTCAAAAAAAATTTGGGCTCAAGCGTCCAAAAAATGCGATGCAACACTTGTCCGGAACTTGATGAAGAGCATTCGATCCAAAGTTCGAAAATTCGTGAAGGAATAACTTAAATTTCATCCGGTCTTCATTATGTTCAAGTTTAACTTCGTACATCAATCTTTGTATGAATAAAATATCGGTTTTCAACATAACTTGAAAGAAAGTTTGTGGATAGCTTATTTTCGATACACTTCTTACATTGAACCTTCTGGAAAGTCAAAAGATGTTATGGGGTAATCTAGATCATTCTAAATTAACCTTGCAGCTAAAAAAGCAACAGCTACAATTTGTCGGGGTTCTGCCAAATCGCACCAAGCGCCAATCGAAAATAATCGGTCTTGTCCGACACATTCAACTGAACTTTTGAATTTGAAGATGAGCCTAATCAGTGTTTCTTGAAGTTTGTAACCAACGTCCAATTTAAGTCATCCATCTCCATAATGCACCGACAAAAATATTCGGTGAGGACTGTTGGGAACAGGGATCAGTTACGAAGAATGGCGCCTATGATGCTCGATGTAATGTGGCGGAACCCCGACCAAGCATAGATCCTAAGTTCTGAACTGCATAATAGTTTGGATGACCTAGAACTCTACCCGAAGATCCAGTGGGCATGGCTGAATACATATCGTAGATTTGTGTAGCCTGAAAAGCTATAGTTAAAATTACAGATCCTAATTTTTGAGCTCCACTGTATGGCTGATATAGAACATACCAGATCATTTCATAATATCTGCTGACCTTCCAGAAGACTCCAGATATACATGGTTGAAAACATATCCTAACTAAGTATATCCGAAGAAGCTACAGGTACAATTATTTATCCTATGTTCAGTACTCCAGGACAGGTTGGATAACTGAGAACATCCCAGATTATCTCATAAAGTAGGTTGCTCTTCTGTAAGATTCAATTAACATAGTTGAATACATATCATACATCAGAAGACTTGGACATCAGAAAAAGCTACAGTTTCAATTGTAGATCCTAAGTTATGAACTAATGAACAGCCTGGATCCAGGACATCCCAGATTCCATTATTATATCGGTTATCCTTCAACACATATCGTAAACTTGTCTAGCCTAACAACTATAGGTACAACTGTACATCCCAAGTTTTGAGCTCCAGGACTGTTTGGATGACCTAGAACATCCCATATTGTTTCATATTGTCTGTTTTTTTTTTTTTCAGAGGACTTAATGAACATGTTTCAATACATATCATAAATTAGTATAGCTGAAACAGCTACCGTTGCAATTGTAGATCCTAATTTTAAATCACATCGAACACCCCTGATTATCTCATAGTGCCGGTTGACCTTTCAAAAGATTCAAATTACTTTATTGATTATAGATCGCTAATTTGTACAGCTAAAAAGCTACAATCCTAAGTTATGAACATAAAAACAGTTTGGATGACCTAGGATATCCCAGATTTTCTTAAAAGACCTGTTGACCTTCTAAAAGATTCAGTGAACATAATTGAACAGATGTCGTACCTTTGTATTGCCGAAAAAGCTACAGTTTCAACTATAGATCCTAAGTTCTGAAACTGATCTTGCATAAGACTAAATAATAGGTGAAACAGGATACATACATGAGTTGAAAGACGTCAAAATAGGCTTAACGCATATATTAAATATTATTTTTTTCCCTGATAGAGTAGTAAATTTTTCACAAGTTTGCCCAAGATAGTGTTCGTTTTTGTTCAGTGTGTTATTTTATACAGGCATTTTTCTCCGGGGTGAATTCTATCTAGAACAAATTTAATAATTGCTCAGATCGGTAATTTGTTTGACAGCAACAACTGATTGTCGCGTTTGTTCATGTTGCTATCGGTAGTGTGTTGCAATAATGACAAAACGTTTTATCGCTGTTACATGAAAACAAGGAAATTGAAACCTATATGCGAGTCACAACATTTTCTCAAAGTACTTGTCTCTTTCCCATCATCGATAAAACAGTTTGTTGTTTTCCTTCGTGTTTTGTTGTAGTACATTAAAGTTACAACATATCATTGTTGCAGACTTAAGAATAATTGGTGTATCACTCGTCATAATTATCGTATGTTTTTAGGTACAATAAGTGAATATTTGACACACTGATCATGTCACATGTTGCATGAACCGAAAAGAGACAATGTTTGGTTTTATCCTTCTTTCGTGTGCATGTGTTGGCGTGTGTATGTATGTGTGTTTGGGTGTATGTGTGTTAATAAATTAATAAGCTCATGACGGAACAACTGTCAGATGGAAGGTACTATGGTTCCATTGATTGTTTTTGAAATCGGTCAACTGGTTCCAAAGATATGGCCGGAACAAGTTACGGTGAGTATAGATAACATTTAAAAATATTATCTGAAACGTTTCTAATCTATCATGCGACGCCTCAATTACATGAGGTTTCGATAACAAGATCAATCGTAAGGTCTGTACTCGAAAAATATGCAACAATCATAAGATGGATCGCAAGACAACTGGGAATCACCCATAAAACTGTGTCTCGGGTAGTAAAATCGTTTAAGGAGTCCCAGACGACCGAGCGGCAGGCTGGAAGTGGAAGAAAATCGAAGACAGCTGACCCTGTGAAGGCTCGGAAGGTGTTGGATTATTTCAGCGTAATCCGTGCGATTCGCGACGCAGCTCTGAAGGCAACGTGTTTGACCTGGTTCGTTCAGCAAACCATGAAACGAGCTCGGCTTCGTGTATTCAAGGTCCGCAAGGCACCGAACCGGCGGGATCAATAAAACACGGTGGCCAAATCCCGCGCAAGGAAGCTGTATCAAGAGTGGTTAACGAAACCGATGTGTGTGGTTATGGATGATGAAACCTACATCAAGGCAGACGCAAAGCAGACACCGGGCTGGAGTTCCACGTTGCCAAACTACGGTTTGATGTTCCGGAAGACATAAGGAAGAAGAAAGTGGAAAAATTCGCCAAAAAATACTTGCTCTGGCAGGCCATATGCCAATGTGGTAAACTTAGTAAACCGTATATCACATCTGTTACCGTCAACAGCGAAATTTACCGCACCGAGTGCCTCCAGAAGCGCCTGTTGCCCTTCCTGAGTTCCACGGAGGCGAGACATTATTTTGGCCGGACCTGGAATCATGCCATTACACGCGACCAACTTTGGATTGGTACAGAGGCAATAACGTTGTTTTTGTACCAAAAACCGCCAACCCCCCAAATTCACCAGAGATTCGTCCGGTGGAATGATTGGAATGATACTTTTCAAACTTAAGCGAGTAGGTTTAACCAGGACACTATTAAAGTGGATCGAATCTTATCTGACAGATAGAACACAGGAGGTACGTTTCAAAGGAAAGATCTCTAGATCAGTTAATGTTACCTCAGGAGTTCCGCATGGATCTCATTTAGGTCCTCTTTATTTATTCTTTTTGTTGATGATGTTAATCTTGTATTAAATCATCTTAACGTTATTATCTATGCTGATGATATGAAACTGTATATGGAAATCTGTAGTGAGTTAGATTTGCAACATTTTCAGAGTGAAATTGATGTCTTCTACACATGGTGTGCTAAAAGTCTGCTTGATATTAATATAAAAAAGTGTAACATCATATCATATTCAAGAAAACTTACTCAACATGATTTCACGTGTACTCTAGGAAATCAGTTAATTGAAAGATGCAACAAAATTAGAGACTTAGGAGTGATTCTTGATTCTAAACTGACCTTTGTAGATCATTTTAATGCAACAATTCTCAAAGCAAATAATATGTTAGGATTCATCAAAAGGTTCAGTTATCATTTTAAGGATCCATATACTATCAAAACACTTTATGTAACGTACGTAAGATCCATTCTCGAATATTGCTCTGTTGTTTGGGCTCCATACCAAGAAACATACATTAGTCGTATAGAATCTGTACAGAAACAATTTTTGTTATTTGCTCTTAGAAAACTAGGCTGGAATTCATTTCCTATTCCCTCGTATGAGTCTCGTTGCATGTTAATTGATATTGAATCACTGAAGAAAAGACGAGAAATTGCTATGATCTGTTTTGTTAATAATGTTATCTCGCAGCGTATAAATTCGGCAAACCTTTTAGAAAGTTTGAACTTTTATGCACCATCACGCATTTTAAGAATCAGAAATCTATTTCATGTAAGGCCTCAGAGAACAATTTATGCTAGCAATAGACCAATGAACAGAATGATGAACATATATAATGAATATTGTGAAATAATCGATTATACTATGCCTAAAGCGGCAATAAGAAAAAAATTGACTGCAAGAGTTATACCTCATAGATACTAACTTTATACAAATGTAAATATAAATGAATAAATGTAAATGTATATGTAGTCTACAATGATGATTGACGAAATAAATAAATAAATAAATAAAGATTTTGGGCCATAATGAAGGCCAAAGTTCGAAAATCGTCCAAGGTGTTTAAGAACGAGCTGGAGTTGAAGAAAGAATGGATGACAGTGACCAAAAAGATCGGCTCCACCATTGCAGAAAATGTAATGAGGGGTCTTAAGGGAAAGGTGCGGGCTTTCAGCGAAGGAAAGGAAATTGAATAAAGTAATTATGCCGTAACCTTATCCATATGTATTAGTTTATTCCCTGAAAGTTTCAAAAAAATCCGAATGAAATAATTTTTTGGCGAACACTTTTGTTTGGTGCCTTTTCTTCGAGTACAGGCCTTAGTCTTACTGAGTGCCCAAGAGAACACTGGCCACATCCGAACATATTGCGTCTGCTGTACATGCAGAGAAGTGGGTAGTTTTTAATCTGGACTAAAACATACCATGCGAAACCTCAAATCATAATTAAAATTCGAAAATAAGTGCAATAGTGGTGGCATTAAATGCTCAAAACCTTATTGGCCACATCTGGGCATGTTTCGGTTACCCACGGAGAAGTGGCCAGTTTTTTATTTAGATCAAAACATATCATGTGACACCCCAGATCACATACGGAATCCAAAATAACTGCTATAGTGGTAGCATCAAGTGTCCAGAAGCACATTGGCCACAACTGGACATGGTCCAGGTACCCTTGATAATGTGGTCAGTTTCTAACACGGACCAAAACCTATTATGCTACACCTCAAATTGTATTAGAATTCAAAACTTAGTGCAATGGCAGTGACATCAATTGCCGAGAACTTCATTGGTCGGTCACGTCCGGGTATGTACCTTCGCAGAAGTGGCCAGTTTATTACTTGGATCAAAACATATCATGTGACACCTCAAATCACATCAGAATTAAAAAATAAGCGTGGTGCTAGTGACAACAAAGGCCCACAACCGCTTGTTCTCTCCTGAATACAGATCAAGCAATTATAGAAAAAATATAACATGTAAGAAGGTTCAGATTCTACCATAGGGGGCTGAATTCAGGTTTACCCGGAATCTGTATCGACCTCAATATATTTTTTTACATTTGGTGCTAGCTAAATCCGATTCAAATGACCAATACCTTACTACTTAATGTTAATAGCAAACTAAAAGACCGTAATACCTTTCATTCGACGGCTATTGCGTTCAATTCTTAATTCCTGAAATCCATGTTTTCCGAAACTTTTTCCAACCATATCTCCGAAACTGTTCAACTGTTCAAAACCTTTTAATAGGGTTCTATCGGATAATGATCCACACTCAGAGTATTTTTCAGAAATCTGTAAAATTTTACCGAATTCTCGAAAACTGAACGTTCGGTAATCCGATTTTACGAATTTCGGTAAAATTTTACCGAAACCCGGTATATTTTTTACAGATATCTGTAAAATTTCACCGATATTCGTTAAATCGGATTACCGAACGATCAGCTGTTGAGAATTTTGTAAAATTTTACAGATTTCTGTAAAAAAAATCTAAGTGTGTACTTTTCATTTGGCGTTTGTTGCATCCAACTCAGTCAAGTTGTTACCAAGTTCGTCGACATAGTTCCTAAAATATAAGTTTTACTGGATGTTGTCCTACCATATCTCCAGAACTGGTTCACTCATTCCAGAAATATTATAAAGGCTCTATGGAACCATAACACCTTTCATTTGGTGGTCGTTGCTGAAAACAAGGGTTAGTACCCAAAATCGGCAAGGTCCGAGTATTTTTTGAATTATTTCGGCCATAGCTTCAGAACCGGATATCCGAATCCAAAACAATTCAACAGCATTCAATGAGACCATAATACCCTTTTATTTTGGCGCTCAATTTGGTTGCGTTGCTGTTGAGAAACATGAATTAGTTACCAAAATCCGTGCATTTTCGGAACTTGTTCTTACTGAAAAACACGGTTTACTTTATTTTGTCACCTACATACACCAACACAAACATACATACACACCCACACATACTCAAACACAGGCATTTCAAAATCTCGTCGAGCTGAGTCGAATGGTATATGACACTATAGTTCTAACTATAGTTGTAACTGCATTATTTTCAGCTATAAAATGCTACGGTATGTACTCAACCATGATCATTTAATCTTCTGGAAGGTCAACAAACACTATGCAATAATCTGGATATTCTAGGTCATCCAAACTGTGCTGGACTACAGAACTTAGAATCTATAGTGGTAACTGTAGTTTTTTCGGCTATACAGAAATTAAGATATGTATTCAACCATGTTCTCTGAATCTTCTCAAAGGTTAAACGATATGATGCAATAATCTGGGTGGTTCTAGGTCGTCCAAACTGTTTTTGAGTTCAGAATTTAGGGTCTACGGTGTTGTAATTGTATTTTTTAGTTCCGGCAAAACAAAGATATGTATTCAGGTATGAACATGGTTGAAAACATATTATAGCTTTGTATAGCAAAAAAAGCTACAGTTACAATTAAAGATCCTAAGTTCAGTATTCCAGAACAGGTTGGATGACTTAGAACATCCAAGATTATCTCATAATGTCAGTTGCCCTTCCATAAGATCCATTGAACATAGTTGAATACATATCGTACATTTGTACATCTGAAAGAGCTACAGTTTCATTTGTAAACAAGGTCGTTGCAACATATGTGCGGATCTCAACATTTTCTCACAGCAACTTGTCTCTTTCCCATCATCGATACAACAGTTTGTTTTTATCCTTCGAGTTTTGTTGTAATACATTCAAGTTACAACATTTCATTGTTGCAGAGTGAGAGAATAACGGGTGTATCACTCGTTAAAGTTATCTTATGTTTTTAGGTAGAAAAAGTGAATATTTGACACACTGATTATGCCATAAACCAGCTCGGCGGTAAATTGCAAAAGAATCGACCTCGGCCGATAATTTCCAAAACAGAAGTCAATTATTATGAAACTGCCACTCGGAGTAACAACTCAAAGCGACTATTATTAGTAGCCGCAACCTGTTTTCGTTGTTGTCTGGCGATTTAAGGAAGATACGAAACATTTCAAAAGTCGTAAAACACAACACCTCGAATGTGAAACGCAGCCGCCTCCCACAGGTGCATTTACTCGTTTTACGTTCAATTCTTCCATCGGTCACCCAATAAAGATCTTAATAAATTAAGATATAATACCTCATTTGTTTACACTGGTTGACCTTATACATTTCATTTTCGCTAAACCCAATAAGCGCACTCGAACCACTTTCCAGTCACAGCTTGGTAAAACCCATAATTTATTACCCTCCCAGGTCATCCAATGCTGAAACTAAAACTGCTGCGTCGACACAGTATCCGAATCGTGTATCGTGTTCGTAATTTCAGACAAAACATCCATGCTGATAACGCTCCTTATTTCTCCAATATAATTTATACGCAGGGACTGTGGTTGCACCTTCCAAACATTTTTCGCTGTTGTTGCTGATCAGTTGACAGACTCTGGAGAAAGACGAAACCATCATTATATTTCAGGCCGTCGTCGGTTCTGTTGGCGATAACATGAAAACGACACGGCAACGACGACGACGAGAAACAACAGCTCCCAACTAGCCGCCGAGCAGCCAAAAAGCGCGTGTCTCACAAACTAAGGCCATATATTTTATTGCTATCAGACGACAGACGATCGTCACAGCTCAGCAGCAGCATTGGCGGTTGAAATGGTAAACTAAAAAAAAAAAAAACACTGTAAACGGAGAACTAGGTATAGAATTATCCAATGAATAAATGTGTCCGAATCACGTGCATAATTTCATGATAAACAATAAATATTTAACACCATTCAAGAACTGTAGACTGAACGGTTGTGTGGGTAGGGGTGACCAGTTTCCAACATGGCAAATTTGAACAGTCATTTTAGTTGAGTATGATTTCTCCTATTCGATAAGACTTCAGGTCTGGAGTTCGTGCAGAACCCCTTTAAAAACTGAGCATCCCTTCCAGCCCGTAAGCAATTTCAACCTTTGCCAGACGCATAGAGTTATCATAATCTAACTCCAGTTTGATTTGCACACTCCCATGTCTACTTGAGCCGTTGCTTTGTTATGCCGTTTGGCTGAGGTATGGTGGATGGAATCGTTTGGTTATGGGTTGATTGGGAGCACGATCGGCTTTTCTTCACTGAAATAATTGTTCAGTCATTTCCACGGCGACTTGGTACGGGTTGGCCTTCATTAGTTGAAGGTATAGGATAACGAAATCTGGGATCGTTGACTAGTTCAGATCAATTAGAATGCGTTTGAATATGTCAACATAGCAATTGAACAACGCTGTTACTCCTGGCAGTGTCGAACGTGGTTGCTAAAGCACTTGCCCTTTCCACTGTTAGATGTCATTTGGTTGACTGCCACCTTATAAATTGTTCGGCAGACAGCACTAATTCTAACTTGAAATCCAACGGAGCCTGAGAATTATTTTGTACGGGAACATGGGATTTTTGTTCTTATCTACACACTATCAAAGAGAAATGCCAAAAGTTCACCCACAGGCAAAAGGAGCATAAACTAATCTTTCTAGCATCTATGCTCCCAACGATAAAGTACAAATTATCACACTGTTTAACTCTACATGGAAGCGTTTGGTACGGGGGGTCCACGCTTTCTTCCTTCCCTTGATGCAGAGTAGTAGAGCGATTTTAGATCTTTCTGGAATCGCTCTATTTCTTGGAATTCTCTCTGCGGTACATACTAGGCAATTGACCTGGCCGATGACAAGAAAAATGATGTATTCAAGAAACCATCATTTTCCAGGATGCTTTCAAGAATTGGCTGCGTAAGTGTGAGATTAGATTAGATAAGATTAGATTATCTACACACTATCAAAGAGAAATTTTCTACCAAATGAGTAAACGACTCAACTTGACCCTCTCCGATTAGGATAAATCTGTTCACATGATTTCGCTATGAGAATTGAATTGCTTGCATCTACGAAACCATTATGTCTAAAATCGATCTAGTGGATGTTTTTTGAAAGAAAGATAATTTTTGGGCAGCAGTGTTGCCAAACATCAGTTTTATAATTGGATTTTTTCTTCTATTATGAAAACATTAAATTGCTATTTTCGTCAAATGAGAATCATTTGATTTGAAATATTCTAATGCCATCGTGTTCCTCACACCTTTTTACGTAGAAATTACTTAAAGTTTTAAGATATTCTGAGCCGTTGTGGAGGTAACAGCAAGGAGTGCTTATTTATACATTTTTTTTTGCCAATATCCATACATTCTTTTGCCCATATCTACAAAACTGTAATGTTAAAAAAAAATCGACTGAATGGATTTTTTAAGGAGCTTGTTAGAGTGATTCGGGAAAATATACTCTTAATGGGAAGTAGTGTTGCCAAAAATGCTTTTCCGGCGTTATAAAAACATAAAATTGCATTTGTTGCCAAAAGAAGATTATTTGATTTGAAGAATTCCAATTTATCGTATTCCACAGACTTTCCTACATAGAAAACACTCAAAACCTCGGGGTATTCCGAGTCGTTTCCGAGATACAGCACTTTAAATCAATAAAGTCCATATTTACAGTTATCTGTAAAAAAATTACCAGATTTCGGTAAAATTTAATCGGTAAAATCGGTTAATTCAAGAAAATTACTATTTATTGGCAGCAGTGAAAAAACTCTATTTTATCATGCTCATCAGACTTTTTTTTACACAGAGCACTTAAAAACATTCAGAGTCGTAACAGATGCACAGTATTTTATAGGGGAGACTCCCCTCGAATCGCGTAAAACTCGATTTTTTGGTGGCCTCAGAAATGTTGGGCCAAAAGGGTTTTTCGATTACTAAAGCGTCCTAGAGGGTTTGAGCTGTTTAGTGGAATACCTGTAACTAGAAATTAGAAGAAAAATTAGTATTCTCCGTTTAATTCCAACTACCTCGAGTTGGAAGTCGAGTTATTAGTACGAGACACTGAAGAAGTCTGCACATTGTAGACGAAATACGCGTATCTGTCGAAGATAAGCAAAGGTAGTTGGAATTAAATGGAGAATACTAATTTTTGTTCTAATTTCTAGTTACTAAAGGGTGTTACGATCAAAATTTGGCCGACTTAAACTTGACGCATTTCGTTTCATCGTACATTAAAAAAATTTGCACACCCCTAATTTTGAAGATATGCGCGTGTTGCATCATGCCTCTATATTGATTTTGAGATTAGCGCTTCAGTTATCAAAATGTCGTCGAAGGAAAAGAAGCAACGCATCCAAATTTTGCCCGTGCATGGTGAAAATCCAATCGACTCTCACGCCAAGTTGGCAGAATTGTTGAATGTGGCTAAGTCATCTGTTACCAACGTATTAAAAGTGTTCGGTGAACATTTGTCAGCAGCCAGGAAAGCTGGATCGGGGAGAAATCGAAAGCCGGAGGCCACAGCGACGACAAAAAGGAGTTGCCCACTGTTTCGAGCGGAACCCCAACCTCTCCGTCCGAGGTGTCGCAAAGAAGCTGGGAGTGGCGCCTTCAACCGTGGATAGAGCTAAAAACGAGCTGGACTGTCGACTCACGAAAAAGTGGTGACTCCAAATCACGACGATAAACAAATCACGTCGGCCAAAGCACGATCGCGAAGGTTGTACACGACGATGGTGACGAAGTTTGATTGCGTGGTACAGGACGATGAAATTTACGTCAAGGCAGACTTTAAAAAGCTTCCTGGACAGGAATTTTATACGGCAACCGGACGGGGAAAGGTTGCAGCTATTTTCAAGCACATGGAACTGTCAAAGTTCGCGAAGAAATATCTGGTATGGCAGGGCACCCATACTTGTGGCTTGAAGAGCAACGTTTATATTGCGACCGGTACCGTCAACCAGAAAATTTATCTGAGCGAGTGCCTACAAAAACGTCTACTGCCTTTCCTGAAGCGACACAATTTCTCCGTTCTAGTTTGGCTGGATTTGGCATCTTGCCATTACAGAAAAAAGTCCAGTGGTATGCTGCCAACAACGTTCAAGTGGTGTCCAAGGATAAGAACCCTTCCAACACGCCAGAGCTCCGCCCAATCGAACAATATTGGGCTATCGTCAAACGGAACCTTTAGAAGACTCAAAAAGCTGTTGTGAGCGAGAAACAGCTCAAGGCAAACTGGCGTTCTGCGGCGAATAGAGTGGCCAAGGAGACTGTACAAAATCTAATGGCAGGTGTTAAACGTAAGACCCGGTAATTCGCATTCGGTAAAACGGAAGCTTAGCTGAATATTTCTCCTGTATTCTGTATTAACTGAACTTGAAAAAGAAAAAGAAATTGACTTATAAATAGAAAACTTTGTTCGACTCACACATATTACTGTTTGACCCAATTTTGATCGGAATACCCCTTAGTATTTATTTCAAGATAATTTGCTTCGATGGGCAGGACATGTTGTAAGAATGTCGGACAACAACCCCGCAAAAATGGTTTTTGCCTTGAATCCGCTACAAGACGCAGAGGAGCGCAGCAAACTAGGTGGTTAAACCAAGTGGAGCAACACCTTGGAAGTGTGGGCCGTTCTAGGAACTGGAGACAAGCAGCCTCAACCGAGTTTTATGGAGAAATATCGTGACGCAGGTCCGGTTAGGACGTTGGACCAGCATAATCCAGATAAACTGGTAGTGGCTGTATCTCGGGTTTTACACGATTGATTTAGCTGAAATTTTTCTAGAACTATCTTGTTATTAAGCGGTTTGTTTATATTTTAATTAATGATTTTTTCATGGCAAACAGTTTATTTTTATTTCAATGGCCACCATTTTACATATTTTCCGAAACTTCAAGTACCACTACAATAAATACTTCATTTTTACATGTTGAAAAAAGATCCAAATAGGTTGTTTAGATCCCGATACTAAAGAAATTTTTGCGTTTACTAGTGTTGGTTTGAAAAAATGTTTTTTATTTTTCTATTTTGAAAATTGATCAAGTGAACTGGTTATTAAAATTTTCAGTATTACAATTACAATCGTTCTAATATTACTCTGTTATAGTGATATTTTTTTTTTTCCAAAAATTGCAAATGTCATGTAGGTTATCATTGATGCAGTTTAAAAGTTTCAAAAATAAAATCGGCTTGCTTTAATTGCTTGATTGAAATGATATAGGCCAGTTATTTCTAGACGGACCTCATATGATGACCTCATCGAAATTGGTTGGAAAAAATCTGAATATTCCCGATCGATTTCGTAGAAAAGAACGTATCAGAAAATAAATGCAGAGTGAACGTATCAGAAAATAAATGCAGACAAATCTTCCGTTTTGTCACGAGTGAATTGATGATTATTATTGCCGTTCTACATGAAAACAAATAATAAAAACAGTTTTGTAGTTCACTCAAGAGGCGCTTAATATCGAGGGATTTTGGTTTTTGGCAGCGTGTGTAGTGAAATATATGTTTGAAATAAAAAAATAGACCAGCACAATGAAGAAACTAGCCAGTTGCTAATCAGAACCAACGAAAAAAGTCATCACACATACACGCATGCGAGACTTGAACATCATTTCAGGTGCATACTCCTCCCGTGGTAGACCTGTGGTCATAAAGCTTATTGTCTATTTAACCGGGGATTTAGCAACGTTTATTTTATTAATAAATTGCATCGATTTCGTCGTGAGAGCATGATATTAATCAGGAACGTTTTTTTATGACTGAGCTCCGGAGGCGGCCATTGGTGAGATCAATCTGATAATAAATATATTTAAAATAAAAACATATTCTCATAAAATACTGAACACGTGCCTGGTTTGGAAATTATAAATCTTCAAATCTGGAAGTGTGTTTCACTTCCCTTATCCAAATGATATCGGTCATGTTTACATGCCAGGCTTGTTGTATGTGAAAACAACCTCGGAATGGGCGTAACTCATAAGACATTTTGAAATGGGTCGGTAGATCTGCAATAGAGCTTTCACTTTCTAGCTTCCGAAAGTAACTTTCTAGCTGGAAAACTGCTGAAAATGGTCACTTGTTGCAAACAGATTTGTATCATAATTGAATCATAATTGAATACACACACATTTCATGTAAGTTACCATTTAAAAAAAACAGTTGATTATAATGAAATTTTATCTGAAAAGAAATTGTAGATAATGAAAAAAAAATACGCCAAAACTTTTCCTACGTATTTGAAAATAAAATATGAAACTGGTAATATTCATTTTTGCAATATACGATATTTTTTACTCTCTCTCTGGAAACTCTTTGAGTCAAACGAATTACAATAAAAGTTGTTCTAATATGAAACAACTTAAATTTTAAAAAAATCCAAAAACAAATACGCAATGAGGGATATTCACATTTTGAGGTTTTTTTATGATATAATATTACTATTTGGATCTTTTCAAGTGCCAAAAAGCTTTCGTTGAGTGGTTTTTTGAAGTCTTTTTTGAAATAGTTTGTATTTTATATCGTCAACAAGTTTTTTCATGAAAGTATCCCTTTTTCATAAACTAGTAATAAGTCTTCATGAACAGCGACAAGTTTTTAATAAAGCGCATAAGATTTTCTACAAGTTACCTATTGACACCAAGAAGATTGGACGCACTGTTTTCGTGCCTCGAGTGCAATGAAGATTTTTTTCAGACACCACAAGGTTGAAAAGGTTTATTTCTTACCAAAAAAAAAATTGGACCGTGAACTATTATTGAATAAGTAATTCATCTCATACATTATTTGTTGAAACAAAGGTTGCTTGATGTCTGATGAAACAGAGTTATAAGTTAGCATGAACAAACGATGTTCAGGCCTGATCAGAAAATCTTCTCCACTGAAAATTTATTTTCGTGAATAGGCTTTCACTCGTTTCGTAAACATGGATTTTGAACACAGAACAAATGTCTGGTATATTGTATGAAACATTCATATTGCTTTTGATTTGATGAAATGCTATAATTAGACTTTTTTGCATACTACACGAAATGGATTTCGTGATCACCAGCCAATTGCTGCTTTTCTTTTATCGTACTCATGCATGATGGCGTTGCTGCATGAATGGATGTGAATAATTTATGTATCCCAAAATAAACATTAAACCACTGTCATTTTTTTTATTGACAAAACATTGCACCAAAATATCTGTTATCGATCGGATGATGGACTTTTACCCACTACTAGCAAGCGCCTACTTCTTTGTTTTATTATTATTAGTTCGATCGGTTTGTTTGCTAAGTAAATCCTACATAAAGCGATTTTTTAACAGCGAAACCGTAACCAAAAGTTATCTAAAAGGCTAATTAGTAATATAAATGAATTCAGCAAAATGTTCCGGAGAGATAATAAACTGAATTCAACATTTGAAAATTGGTTATCGAATAGTTAAGTGTGTTCTCCTATATTTATTAGCAATAGACCACTTTTAACCAGCTCATAATTCGCAGTCTGGACATTACTGTATTGTGTTCTTGATTATTTAACACATGTTCGTTCCACAAACAGATAAGCCAAGCTTTGTGATAGGTCATTGTTGAACTTCTACAATTCTCGAGTACTTTTTCAAACAGACGTGTCTGATTTCTGTAAAGCAAGAGGGAAAGTAAGACTCAAACGTGAATTTCTCAACACTCTTAGCACTCTCAAGGAAACTAGCATAACCATCATGTTACGAAACAACAAAATTCTAGCAAGTTTTGTTGTTCAGTTAAGCTTTTTCTATAACAGAGATTGGTAGAATTAACAGAAATTGTAACAAGTAAATTCTCACAAGGCAACAAAATTATGACAAAGTATGACAAAGATATAACATAAACAAAACAAACTTTGTAATATTTTTGTTACGTTGTAGCGAAATCAGCTAGTGTTAGATTAATTTATTTCTTTGCGCAGATTATGAGATTTCTCAGGGAATTATGTCTGAATTTGTTATAAGTATGTTATACAATTAACCAGATGAAAACGTTATTTACTAATTTATTTCATAATAAGTTACTCGTAACGAGATTTGTTATAATTTTGTTATTTTTATGTTATACCCTACTGGTCGGGTTGTTTTGGTGACCCTAGTTTGCATGGAAGTTCTAAGGGTTTCATAAATTTAACGTTTGAATCTTACTTGCCCTCTTTGGCCAAATCAGATACGTTTGAAAAAGTACTCGGAAATTCATACATTAATTGTTATGTTATATATTCTCCGTGCGAGGAGTAACGATTATGATGTAGAAGGAGATGTTCGCTCATCACCATGAGGCACCAAGAGTGAACAACAATGTTTTTGGCTAGAATGAAAGATATGAAGAGAAAGTTTTGATAGTTCCGCTAGTGTGCGGCAGGCTTGGAAACATAGCAGATGTTTTAGGAAAATTGAGCGAAAAGGGCATGTGTACAGTGGTACTCGAACCAACGACATTTTTGCCTAACATCCCACTGCGGGGTAGGTTAAAGCACGGACTAAATCCGCCACTTCAACAGGCAAAAATGTCCGGTTGGAAGACGCTCATGTACCACTGTGGCTTGTATAGTTACCCGACCAGGAGCGTATAACATAAAAATTACAAAATAATAACAAACCTTGTTACAACTAACTGATTATGATATAAATTTGCTTCAAACATTTTGATCTGGATAATTGTAAAACATACTTATAACAAATTATGATATAATGCCCTGGAAGGCACAAGCTGCGTAAAGAAGTAAATTAAATTTAACACCAGCTGATATGATTTTGCTACATCGTAACAAAACTGTTACAAAGTTTGTTTTGTTTGTGTTATATGTATATCATAGTTTGCTAGAATTTTGATATCTCTAGAGGATCTTTTGTTAGAATTTCAGTTATTTTAACAACATCCGCGATCTAAATTCTAACAACCTCTGTTATAAAAACAGCGTAACTGAATAACAAAACCTGAAATAATTTTGTTGTTCCCTTTTGGTCGGGTATTCTAGCGATCTATTGTGTGCACTCTGTTTACTGATGCGCACATGGGAGAGGAACTCTCTCCTTTTTTGGGTTTGTTTTGATTCGCACTGACTGACGATCACTAAAGTTTTTTCTCGTCGTCTCCAACGTAGAGACCTCGGAGAGAAACACCGTGAAGCGATGCGATACTGGTCCCCACCAGTATAATTAATGTTGGAGACGACGAGAAAAAACTTTAGTGATCGTCAGTCGGTGCGAATCAAAACAAACCCAAAAAAGGAGAGAGTTCCTCTCCCATGTGCGCATCAGTAAACAGAGTGCACACAATAGATCGCTAGAATAACTATACAAGCCACAGTGGTACATGAGCGTCTTCCAACCGGACATTTTTGCCTGTTGAAGTGGCGGATTTAGTCCGTGCTTTAACCTACCCCGCAGTGGGATGTTAGGCAAAAATGTCGTTGGTTCGAGTACCACTGTACACATGCCCTTTTCGCTCAATTTTCCTAAAACATCTGCTATGTTTCCAAGCCTGCCGCACACTAGCGGAACTATCAAAACTTTCTCTTCATATCTTTCATTCTAGCCAAAAACATTGTTGTTCACTCTTGGTGCCTCATGGTGATGAGCGAACATCTCCTTCTACATCACTCGGAAATTGTTAATTTAGAGCTTTTTAATCCATTTGATATATATTAGTGAGTTTAATCAATATGTGTGTCCAAGGACGTCAAGTGATATTCTAAACAAAATAACACGCATCGAGAATCAAGTCGAGCCGCCTTCTGCAGCTTTGTCGATTAAGCTTAGAAAGGACCAATGGGACTCCTAGGCATAAATGATAAATAAGCGCTCTTTGATACTATAACTGAGCGTTTTCCACTAAAATATGACTCATTACGTTAACCGGAGTGTGCCAAAAGAATAACATTTCAATGCCAACTCTAAAACCCATACCACCCAAACTACAAGGTTGATTTTTTTCTTTTCCAGGAACACAATCATATTTGTCATGCTCGAAAGTCAATTCGTGGTCCATTGGTGTTGAACTCTCCGATTAACTCTTGGACAGTTCGACGAATCCGAAAGGGGACTCCTCTCCGGTTAACCTTTCCGATCGCCCCTGATTCATGGCTGTAGAAAAAGCTGCCAACGTGGGTCAATTGAAAATGCTCCTGAAACCCACATTCGATTCTATTCAATCTTTCCAGCCAAATGGACACCACTTTCCTGCTCCATTCGAAGGGAAGATATTTTCCTAAAGGCATGAATAGTCGTCGCCCGTTCGTTGGAAAGCTGATGAAGTGAATGAAAGTAGAAAATAAGCACACGCGCCCGTTTCTGCCCCGGCTGCGGTGGCAGTTGGCTTCTTTTTGCCTTTCCTCAGTCTACATAGGGTAGAGATGGCTTTTGTGAACAAGTTAAGTAGGAGATCAGATGCGATTTGAATACAGCTTATATATTCGGACATTTTTTTTCGATAACCGTGCTCCGGCTTTGAGAAAACCATTGATCGAATATAATTCAACGTAATACAAAACAATACATAGTGTGTGTCCGAATTATTTTTTCCAAATTTGTCAAATCATTATTCGGAGATAACGCTCAAGTTTCTACCAGTGTATAGTTTTGCCGTCAGTGGCAGTTGAGCGTTTCCAGGCGTGGTTTCCTGGAAATGTGGTAAATTATTTTAGATATTTTTTATTTGACTGAAACTTTGCATACGCGTTTGGCTTAGGAGACTGAGCATTTTCCGCGCTAACATAGATTTTTGTGACTCAAGAGTCATTTTTAATAGGAGCGTTAGTATTTTGAATAGCACTTCAATTAATAATTTGTAGCTCGAAAACCTTTGGTTGTACAAAAAAAAACTGTCTAAGAACAAGTTGTGACCCTATGTGTGAAGGTTGTGAAAAAAATATAGACTGAGAACTTGAAGTTATAACGCAAATTGTAGCGAAGACTCCAGGATGGAGAAATGTCAGGGGAAAAAGTTTCTAGAACATCAACCTTCGGTGCATTTCTAAAATTTTAATATTTGTGGGAAAAAACGTATTTTTATTATATAATCTGATTCTTGAAGTATTGTAAAATATTTAAGCTTTTAGTGATGACCTTCGTAAAAGCATCCATTCTCGAGATAATTTTCGGTTTAATTTTATCATATTCGAATAATAATTTAAAATACGACCATTTCATAAGTTTTTCGCGTTTTTTCAGTAGCCTTGAAACGTTTTGAATTGTTTGTTATGTTTCCTACAACTCTCTGTTTGACAACAAGACGATTGGGTGAACGTTTCAAAACATATGGGGTAAAATGGTTCAAACAATATTTTTAAAATTTTCGTTTGACATATGCCTATTTTGCTTCTTGTTGTATACTTAATGCATTGTGTGTAAGAACTTGAAGCTCTAGCGTCAGCTTGAAGTTTTTACAGCTCTAGCGTCAGCTTCAAGTTTTTACAGTCAAAATATATAAAAAATCAAAACATCGGTTTTTGAGATATTTAAATTTTTATGATAATTGTCGATTTATTTATTTTTCGAAAAAAATTCTCAGTGTATATTTTTTTCACAACCTTCAAACAGAGGGTCTCAAATTGTTCTTTGACCGTTTTTTTGTGCAACCAAAGGATTTCGAGCTGCAAATTATTAATTGAAGTGCTATTCAAAATACTTACGCCCTTTTTAAAACTGACTCTTGAATTACAAAAATCTATGTTAGTGCGGAAAATACTCAGTATTCTAAGCCAAACGCGTATGCAAAGTTTCGACCAAATCAAAAAATAACCTAAATAATTTTCCACATTTCCAGATCATTTCGCCTGGAAACGCTCATTGGTCTGAATAAACAAACATTCATTAGAACTGCCTGTCACACTGTTCATTGGAGCTCCACTTTTGTTTAATGAACAGGACTGTCTTTAGATTAAAGAATTGAACGAAGACTCAATTGGGCTTCTCGTGGTAGTGTTCATTGGGATCTAAAACGAAATGAGTAAAACGATTAAGTGAAAGCTTTAAGTTTATCCGAAGTCGCAGCCTCATTTGCACGGAAGAAAGAAGGACCATTTTAATGTTCTATCGCAAAATTCTTTATAAAGTATGGATCATTTCCATTTTTTTCAATTTTCATCAGAATTTTGTGGGTTACGTATTTTTTATGGACGATTTCTTGGCTTTCTTAATTTCTTGGAATTTCTTAATTACTTTGGCGATAGCTGATTTGGTCACTCATAATGATTTGGCTAACTGGCCATCAGAGTAGTTCGGATTTTTGCGATATTTGAGCCAAAGTTTCTCCTTAAGCTTGGACGCCAGCAAAATCAAAATAGAGACATAACTCTGCACACATATACCTACAAAATGAAGGGTGCTTAGGTTTATTAAAGGCACGGTTAAAAGAAATGCATCAACTTTAAGTCGACCAAATTTTGATCGTAACACCCTTTATGTTTCATTACATATACAGGGTGTCTCACAAGAGGTGTCACTAAAACAAAATGGGATTAAAGCAAAACAAATCAACCAAATCATAGCATTTATTTTTCATTTGTCATAGAAATAAACCACATTAATTCAATTCGAATCTGTCGCCCATTTCCTTGATAAGGAGTGTATCGAATATAAGCTATCCACCTACATTTGCGTAGTACGCATGTATTTGTGATGGTTTTTTATGCTCTGAACACTGCATGCTGTGCGTTTGACTGTCAGCTTTCTTTTGTTTACTTGTTTGTGCGGTTCAAATTCTGCGTTTTCAAAATGTCGCGTATTGGAAAGGAAGTGAAAATTAAGGTTCTGGACACATGGCTAAGTGAGATGGGTATTACTATGCGAAAATTGGCGAAGCGGTTTGGAATTCATCATGCGAATGTTAAAAACATCATTAATAAGTTTGGGGAACACTATTCTTTGGATGAGCAACCAGGAAGAGGCAGAAAACCCGGTTCTTCCAACCCGAAACTGGAGCAGAAAGTAGTATCTCTAATCATGAAGAACAAATCAATGTCAACACGTGATTTGGCCAAAAAAGCAGGAACGAGTGTCGGAATGATCCAGCGTATCAAGAGGCGAAACCACCTGAAGACCTACAAGAAGCAGAAAATCTCGAAACAAAGTGCAGAACAGAAGAAGCGAGCAGCAACAAGGGCCCGGAAACTGTATTCGCGTCTTTTGCAGCGTCCGGATGCATGCGTTTTGATGGACGATGAGACCTAGGTAAAGGAGGACTCAAAAACCCTTCCAGGTCCACAATACTTTACTGCCGTCGTTGGGGAGGATGTGAACGATGCGGACAGGTCGATTCAAGTGGAGAAATTCGGTCGAAAGGTACTGGTATGGCAAGCAATATGTTCCTGTGGTTTGAAGTCAACCATTTTTTACACTACCGGAACTATAAATGCGGAAATCTATCGATCTGAGTGTCTCCAGAAGAGATTGTTGCCTTTATATAAGAAGCATAGTACACCTCTTGGCCACTTGGGTTGCGGAAAAGGGTTATAGATTTCGTTGAGAAAAATATCAATCCACCAAGTTGCCCTCAGCTTCGACCCATCGAACGTTACTGGGCAATCGTGAAGAGGGTCTTCAAGAAGACTGGTAAGGCAGCTGGGAATATGCAGGAGTTCAAAAAAATTTGGGCTCAAGCGTCCAAAAAATGCGATGCAACACTTGTCCGGAACTTGAAGAAGAGCATTTGATCCAAAGTTCGAAAATTCGTGAAGGAATAACGTAAATTTCATCCGGTCTTCATTTTGTTCAAGTTTAACCTCGTACAATATGGGATCAATTTTTTGTATGAATAAAATATCGGGTTTCAACATAATTTGAAAGAAAGTTTGTGGATAGCTTATTTTCGATACACTCCTTAACTTTGAGCAACCGCTTGTAAACCCATCGCAGCTGTAACGAACGATTTCCTGAGAAATTTGGTCTCATATATCAACCAAATGTTTCTTGAATCGATCTAAACTAAGCCCTTTCGTAGGGCTTATATGTTGAGGCATATAGACCCAAACGAAGTAGTCAAGTTGGTTGAGATTCGGTGAAGATGCAGGCCATTCTTCGCTTGTGACGAAATCGGGCAAACTTTCCGCGCACCACGCATGTGTCTTCTTTGCCTTGTGAGCTGGAGCTGAGTTCTGTTGAAAACAATATGGTTATTCTAATACAGCGTTTAAATGTGAGGAAGCAGATGGTTCTTCAAAACCTGCTCGATGGAATGAAGAGGAAGTTCTCCTTTTCGTGGACCGGCGTTCTACAGCTAGTTTGTCTCTTGGAATATTGGCAAGGCTTTTGCCATACACACGATCATTCTGTTTATTATGACTGTCCTGAAGGAGGGGGCCCTAGTAGCACACTTGTTGCCATTCGGTTGAGAAAACATAAATGAGATTTGCTACGTCATAATCAAGTTACTACAACTAACTATGATCGTAGTGGGCTACTTGGGAGAGCTTTTCATCCGAAAATTTCTGCTTCTTTGAACCCTGAATTGCTTTTGACGCTCCGTCAACCCTTGAAACCGTTGTTTCTTGTAAGGCTTGCATTCCAGATCATGTCTGAGAAGCCTGTTCATTGAAGCAGGGGACATTTGAAAATGTTTGCTCAATTTACGGCCAGATACGGCCGGAAAACGTCTTATTCGCTCAGTCACACATTTGATCTTTTTCTTCGTTCTGGCAGTGCGATTATCTCACATGGTCTAAGCTTTTGCAAATGTAATTTTAAAACTTGCTCTCGTATGGCTTCCATGGTAGCTGATATATATAAAGAAACGGAATCGCTTATTAAAATTTAGCGACAAGCTGTCAAAAGAAAACACTCAAAACGGGTATAATCAATTCCACTGTTAAAATTACCCAGCTGCAATAAACCAAGACTAAAAAAAAGGTGACACCTATTGAGAGACACACTGTATAAACATCGATAACTCATAGTACCAAGGCAAATTCTGTTTGTTGTTGTTGTGGCATTTTGTTTATTTGTTAGGCTCAGGCGTGTGTAACACATTACGGAGCCGATATTTAATATTGTTGTTCACAAAAAAAAAAATTCGATATTAGTACAAGTGGGATGCCAATTACTCGTGGCTAGCTCGAGGATAATGGGTCACGTTATCGTTTCGAAAGGGCTAGGTAGGTAACTTATTTAAGCCTTTATTTGCTGCTTTTGGTTGCGACATCTACCAAATCTTCGATCCCTGTAGTTCCTTTCTGAAACTGAGCCTTTATTTCATAACCAAATTCAAGTTTTTAAACACTCAAAATAATCGTTGAAGAATGTATTGTATTAATATGACTGACAGTCTTGAATTGAACGGGACTGACCGCTTAAAATCGGTGCCGGCTGGTCGTTTGTAGACCATTCATTAATGAGTATTGCATCTACGAAATTCGTTGCGAAGATAGACTAGCTTTCCAAAGCAAAAAACTCTTCATTAGATTGCTTCTTCAGATGTCCACTTTAGGCCAATTTACCCTACATATGAGAAGATTGTGTGAACCAAAGCCAGCCAGCCAGTCAGTGGTGGTTGATTGTGTGACGCTCAACAGGATCGCACGGCGTTCCTCAGCAGCAGCCAAGGAGACCCACTTTGATGCAGGGCAAAGGCACATTCCATCGAAGGAATCAACCAGTTCGGGTTTTCGCTTCCCCTGGAGGAATATCAATTCGAACGGCGCTGGATGGTTCGGCCATTGCAGCGGTTGATGCTCGGACGAAAGGATCGCTGCAGGACAGCGAAAGGTGGGGAAAGTTGCTTCTGGTGATGTTCGGGCTATTACAAGTCGTAAAGTAAAGGATTTGAATTGTACCTTTTTCGAGCTTTATGTTGATATTTATGTTTTATACGGTAATTTATGCTTGGGTTTTGACTGGGTATAGTCGCAGGGCACAAAGAGAAAGTGGAGACCCGCACCGAAAGAGGGTGCAGCAAATTTGTGTCCATATTGCTGAAAGACACGCTCCTTCTTGGATCCTTGCAATCCGGCAGTAAAAAGGATATAAGTGTCCGTAAATACTTTAGGGGTATCCGGTCCCTTTCTAGCGCCCTAAGAAAGGAAGGAGAAATTGGCTTTCTCTTTGAGGAAGGTCGCTTTGATAGTGGTGGGTGGCTGGTGGGACCAGCGACTATAAGGTGACCGTGATTAATTCCGCAAATTTTACATTCCTTCATGAATTTTCCAACGACGGCAACCGAGGATTGTCTGAAAAGCCAGTCTAGGGGATTCCGGATGAGAAGGACCCGTTGTCGTTTCGAATTCTAATTTCACACACGATTTATTTTTTGTCTTTCCTCGCATTGCGAAGAATCTTCTTTGCCTTTTTCTGTTTCGTTGCTCTTGTGAGAGTCACTCGACATGCCATAAAAATCAACGATCGATTTCCCCACGCTACCCATATACGCCAAATTTACCCGATTCGAAACGGGCCGCGAAATGGCGCTGATAACGACGGTAATATTCGTGATGAGGATGATAAAAATCAATAAGCATTGCGTCGAGTTCAGTTTTCTGGGAAGTTTATGTTCCACCTTCGCAATCAAACTGCGGCAGAATCGAATATGCCTTCGCCGTCGTCGTCGTCGTCGTCGGTCGAACGATGGACGGCCTCTGACTGACGAGGAGCAAATAAGGATGAGAAGAAGAAAGGCCAGGCAAAAAAATGTAAATTGCAGCTGATATAAATTTTTATTAATATTATTACGATCCGTTAAATATATTTATTTGACAGAGCAAACAGCCAACGGTTGCTTCCTTTTGTGAATCGACCGATGCCACCAACGTTCTCCCCAGCGCAGCGCCGGGTGCTTCATTTGAATTCCTCGCATAAAGAGAAAATGGTTCCTGGAAGAGCGATTTCCTTTGTCTGTTTGATTCCCCGATTCTTCGCTATGATCCTGGCGGCGTGTCCCTCGGAGAATCTGGTCCAGCAGGGATGGATTTCGTCGAAAGGAAATTCACCCGCTGTATGCTGATTGTCTTGCTACTTATCCTAATCAAAATTGAACATCGCTGTCGTTCAGAAATTTCATCCCTTTTGATTCCAGCCAGCAAACACGCATCGCGAAACATTCGTTACCGGTTGACTGATGACTCGGTGTCACTTTCCATTGAACCGTTCCAATCGATCACCTTCCGCCCATTGGAGCGCCTCGTTCTTTTTTCGCTCTCTCGGAAGGAAACACACGCACGAAAGGAAATCGTTGCTGCCACCAGGTCCTTTCGTCATAACAGACAGGTAACACGCTGTTGGCTGTTCGTTGACTCTTTGTAATTGTAAATGTCTGAGTTTAGTGGAGGCGAACAGACGACAACTTTATTTCTTCAATAGAATAAACCAGATTCACACAAAAACAATCTCCGGAAACTGCTAAATGGCGTTGGAATAAATTTTCTGGAAATCGAATCTAGCCGCCCGTCAGTAGGCAGGCAGCAACTCCGAATTGAATTGAGCCGTTAGTCGGGCAATCTACATTCGGGCACAAATTATTTTAAATTTGAATTTTATTAACGAGATTCAGATTTGCTCCGGTTTGCTTCTGCTGACTACAAAAGCTGCTACTGAAATACCAACGACGACGATGACGATGGTGGTTCGGTTGCCGTTCTCTCGATCCCAGAAGCAAGTAGGTACCCCTACTGGAGAAGCCGTCCGTAGAAACAAGAATGTGCGTCCTACATAGCTATGATGGCATGGTGAAATTGCCGGCTCGATTACAAAATCAAATAAAGATGTTATTCATTGTTTCTTTCCCGAGCTGGCTGCTTCGGAACATACTTTCTCTGCTCTACGGTTCGATGACAATGTTAGAAGATATGTAAACTGTCGTTATAAGCGCCGGGGTAACCCGAGTTTGGTTTTTTAAGGGATGTTTACACGAATTTGGACGCTGATTTCAGGAAGATAATTAGCAGATTAGCAGAAAGGGACCACCAGGGCACCCAAGTGAAACGATTTGGATAGGGAACATGGGACTGCCTCCTCCCTATTGTTAACATTTCGCGGAACGATGATGGGCTCTTACACTCTATCTATTGGGTTTATTCTGTCAATCGAGGGCTTGATTCTGCTGCTGTGGGTGTGAACTTGCTTTTGGAAGGAGATTCTCTTCCCTACATTCGCGGGTTTCGTGTAAGTGTCTCTGCTTACTGACCCGCCCAAATGTTTTTGGCCCTTCATACAGGAGCTCGATGATCACAAACAACAATAGAAATTTTGATCAAATCGTTTTTCAGATTATACCACTGCTATGAAAAGTTTCCTTGCTTCAATAGATGGTAGTATTTGATCATCATCGGCATCATAATTAGGCGGTTTGATGAACAAATACCTAGCTTAATTGAGGTTCTACAAGTTCACAAATTAACCAAAACTGATTCTTGAGTTGCGAATCACCTTGAGACCAATGGTGAAAAAGTTTACACAATGCACATTGGTCCGAAAGGGCGATTTTCAGGAATAAAATAAAAAGTGCACTTAGATGATGTGTAATCAAATTGGTGTCTTAGAAGAAGTTTGTGGTAAGATTGAGGCGCATCTGAAAAATGGGTCGTCCATAAACTGCGTTCATCGGGGCACGATTTATTTTTTTTTAACTTTTTTATGTGACGTTCTAGGCTTTTAAAACATTCTACAGAATTGTAGAAATCACAATTTCCATAAACTTTGCACAGAAACCAACTTGCTATCTTGTATTTTTTATTTAGATATGAAGCATTTTATATTAAAACCCCTTTCATATCGGTTTTTTAGCTCTAATTTTTTCTTTGATTTTTCCTCGGTCTACTAAGGAAAATGGCATATTTTGAACAATAAAACGCTTGTATCATTTCAGTTCTAAAAGCTAGCGTATTGCTGTCTTCTAAAAAGTTGTGTGTTTAAATTAGAGCTTAAAAACCGATTTAAATGGGTTCCAATATAAAATGCTTCATATCTCAATAAAAAATACAAGATAGCAAGTTGGTTTCTGTGCAAAGTTTATGGAAATTGTGAATTCTACTCTAAGTTTTGTAGAATATTTTGAAAGCCTAGAACGCCGTTGATCAATTCGTGCCTAAGAAACTCAACCGTAAGCCTCCCAAACCTGCTTGGTCTAATTCCGATCTCAAACATTTGAAACGTGTTAAAAGGGCTGCTCTTAGGAAACACAGCATATATCGCACCGATTCAACGAGGACAATCTATGCACGCGCCAACGACAATTACAAACACCTCAATAACCGCTTATACAACCTCGCATCAGTCTCGATTGCAGAGTCGGCTCAAAACGAAACCGAAAAAGCTTTTGGCGGTTCGTGAATGAACAACGGAAGGAAACCGGTTTACCCTCCAATATGACTGACGGCATAAATGAAGCTGACTCTGTCGCGGATATCGCCAACTTGTTCCGTAATCAGTTCAGTAGTGTCTTCTGTGAGGAAACTCTGGATGCCGAGGGCCTCGAAGCTGCTACTAGCAATGTTCCCCGCTTATCTGTATTTGGCTCTGCTTTCACTATCCATAGTGATATGGTAGTTTCAGCCGGGAAGCAGATGAAAAATTCAACTGGATGCGGTCCTGATGGTATTCCTTCAATTGTTCTGAAACGTTGCCTTAACACACTCGCTGCACCCTTGGCTACGGTTTTCAATTTGTCATTAACTTCCGGTGTGTTTCCCGAATGCTGGAAAGAGTCGTTTGTTTTTCCAATACACAAAAAGGGATGCAAACGATCCGTCGCCAACTATCGTGGAATTGCTGCACTAAGTGCTGTATCTAAGCTATTCGAACTGATTGTTCTCCAAAGGCTGGTCCATGACTATTCACACACTATTTCTTCTGACCAACACGGTTTTATGCCCAAGCGCTCAACGGCGACCAACCTTACCGTATTTACATCGTTCATCATCCGTGAAATGGAACGCGGTCATCAAGTAGACGCCATATACACAGATCTCTCTGCGGCCTTTGATAAAATGAACCATCAGATTGCAATTTCCAAATACGACAAAATGGGGTTCACGATCAATTGTTGAACTGGCTCCGCTCATACCTGACTGGAGATCTATGTCTGTGAAGATTTCAGATTATGCCTCGTCCAGCTTTTCAGCGACATCCGGCGTTCCATAAGGCAGCCACCTTGGTCCATCCATTTTCCTGTTTATACATGAACGACGTGAACTTGGTCCTCAGATGCCTGAAATTATCCTACGCGGACGACCTAAAACTGTACTACGTCATAAAATGTCCAGAAGACGCCCAATTTCTTCAGCAGGCACCATGAAGTGTTCGACGACTGGTGCCGGATCAACAGAATGTCCTTAAATGTATCCAAATGCTCGACTATCTCGGCTCGGAAAACGTGTGATGTATCTCCCTGGCTACATCCTTCGAAGAACGCGCTTAAAACGTGAAACAACAGTAAAGGATCTGGGAGTAATGCTTGACACCAAACTGTCATTCGAGAACCACATTGCCTATATAGTTTCTAAAGCCTCATCGCAGCTAGGATTCATCTTCCGCTTCGCAAAAAACTTCAAAGATGTTTATTGTCTGAAGACACTGTACACGGTGTTCAATAAGTTCGAATACAAGTTTTCGTCATTGCGTAGGTATGCGCCATGTACATATTCTGCATTGGTATTGGTGTCAGCTTTAGCTTCATTCATACGCTACCGAATGTGCGCGGTGTTGACATTCTGTTAGTTGTTGTTCGTTTGTTACGCGCGATGAAAGAGTATCGGGACTTCGTAATTAAGCGTTTTTTGAACGGTGAGCGACCCGGCGATATATTCCGGCTGCTGAAATCGCATGGGGTCAAGCGGAACTTTGTCTACACGACCATCAGGCGATACCGGGAGACGTCCTCGACCAATGACCGTGCGAGATCCGGTCGGCCGCGTTCAGCGAGGACGCCACGGGTCATCAAGATCGTGAGGAGCGAATTCGGCGCAAAAAGAACCGCTCAATCCGGAAAACGGCTGCAGATCTCAACGTTTCCATTGGAACCGCTCACACCATACTCACCAAGGACCTTGGTTTCAGGCCTTACAAAAAACGTAAGGTCCATGGCGTTTCGGAGGCTACCAGCAAAAAGCGGTTGGATCGAGCTAAGAGGATCCTCTCTCGGCACGCTGGTCAGGAGTTTGTTTTTCGGACGAGAAACTGTTCGTGCTGCAGCAGCCGCACTGATGTGCAAAATGACCGGGTGTGGGCGCCATCGAGGGACAGCATTCCTGAATCAATATAAACATCCCTCGGTTCCAAAGTGCCGCGTCGGTGATGGTTTGGGGGCAGTATGCAAACGTGGTAAGCTACCCTTGGTGTTTATTGAAAAAACGTCAAAATCAACGCGGCGTACTACAAAACTGAGGTTTTGGAAAAGGTTGTTGCCCCCAGTCTCCGAAGCCTCTACGGCGATGAGCACTACGTGTTCCAGCAGGACGGTGCACCAGCCCATACGGCAAATGTGGTTCAAGCCTGGTGTCGGGACAATTTAACCGACTTTCTGGACAAAACTTTGTGGCCTCCCAGCTCCCCGGACTTGAATCCTCTCGACTTTTTGTTTGGTCCTATATGATGGCGAAGCTGAACGAATACAAGGTCAGCACTTTGGATCATTTCAAGACGGTAATTCTCAAAATCTGGGACGAAATGCCCATGCGGTCCGTGCGTGCCGCCTGCGACGCGTTCGAGAAACGTTTGAAGCTCGTTAAGGAGTACAAAGGGGGTCATTCAAGAGAAATGTTGTAAACGTTCCTTGTAAACATAGCTTTCAATAACATAAATCCAAAAAATAAAAAAACATGTTTTCATTTTTTTAACAAATTTTGAAAGTGTATCCGAATTTATTGAACACCGTGTGTATGTCTGTGAAGATTTCAGATTATGCTCGTCCAGCTTTTCAGTGACATCACGGTGTTCCACACCGGCAGCCACCTTGGTCCATTCCTTTCCTTTTATACATGAACGACGTGAACTTGGTCCTCAGATGCCCGAAATTATCCTACGCAGGGACGACCTCAAGCTGCAACTGCTACGTCATAAAATGTCCAGAAGACGCCCAATTTCTTCAGCAGGAACTACAAGTGTTCGACGACTGGCAGCCGGATCAACAGAATGTCCTTAAATGTATCCAAATGCTCGACTATCTCTTTGGCCGAACAGCGTGCGATGTATCTCCACGACTACATCCTTCGAGGAACGCGCTTAAAACGTGAAACAACAGTAAAGGATCTGGGGTAATGCTAGACGCCAAACTGTCATTCGAGAACCACATTGCCTATATAGTTTCTACAAGCCTCATCGCAGCTAGGGATTCATCTTCCGCTTCGCAAAAAAACTTCAAAGATGTTTATTGTCTGGAAGACACCGTAACTGCTCTTTGGTTCGTCCTTTTTTGGGAGTACTGCGCTGTCGTTTGTGGTCCCCTTTCTACCAAAAATGCGGTCCAGAGGATCGAAGGCCGTTCAGCGGAAGTTTATACGCTTTGCTTTTACGACATCTTCGTTGGCAAGACCTCGCATGATTGCCAAGCTACGAAAGCCGGTGTAAGCTCATTAAGCTGAGTTATTGGAAGGGAGGCGTATGATGGCCAAAGCGTGTTTCGTTGGTGACCTTCTTCTAGGAAACATCAACTGTTCCACTTTACTTAGTCTCTTGAACATCAACACTCGACGACGAAACCTACGTTTACAATCATTCTTCATTAACCGGCACTCAAGGACCAACTACGGCAAACACGAACCTGTGCTAAGCATGGCACGTGTCTTCAACAGCTATTATAACGTGTTTAATTTTAATGTATCCCGTGAGGTTAATAAGCGTTGTTTCCGAAGATGTATGTGTTAATTGTTGTATGTAATGTAAGTTTAGCTTATTGTCATTGGGATAAGCATTTTTATCTGTTGACGAATCAAAAATAAATAAATAAAGCCTAGAACGTCACACAAAAAGTTTAAAAAAATCTTGTCCCGATGAACGCAGTTTATGGACGACCCCTTTTTCAGATGCGCCTTAATCTTACCACAAACTTCTTCTAAGATACCAATTTGATTACACGTCATCTAAGTGCACTTTTTATTTTATTCCTGAAAATCGCCCTTTCGGACCAATGTGCAATAGCACCGAGGGAGAAACTTATGAGTCGTAGTAAACTTTTTTGAAGTAATCGTAATTGAAGGGTATTGCGATCAAACTCTGTTCGACACATCTTTGTTAATTTAAAAAAAACCCGCATTAATCCACCGATGGTGAGACTGAACCCTTCTTACACTTCACCAGAATTCAAATGTGGACAATATTGTACTGGATACATATTTTCATCAGAAATTCCAAGAAAATTCAGAGATATTCAATATGCCATACATTCAGTTTATAAAATGAACTATTTGTCAATCCTGAGCGTATTGTTCAGCGATGTGATTAAAATATTACCATTAATAGTCTTTAATGACCTGTTTATGTTAGTTATATAAAAGGGAAAATTACATAAATATTAGAAATTTCATAAAATCAGTCCATAGAATAAGGATTCAATAAGCGTCAATTTGATTAGTGACATGGATTCAAGATGTTGATAATATTGCGTTGAAAATAGTAAATGCGAGACTTTGTGTAATTTTCGAATATACTCGTTGCAGTTCAAAACCAGACCACTCGAGCCAATCGATGCTGCTCTAATTCTATACAGTCGCATAGTGTGGCTAGTCCGCTGTATGTGCTATACAACGCTCCAGATACGACACAATAGAATGCAAGCGGCATCGATTGGTGTGATTGGTCTTGTTCGGTTTTGCACTGCAACGAGTATATTGTCATCTCACAATTATGTGCTCTCAGGTATTGTTTTGGTCATATCTCCATGAAGAATTATCCAATCATAATGAAATTTTGACCAGTTATTTGGAGATATCATAGCTTTGATTTGGCACCAACAAAACTAAAATCGGTACACAAATAGCTCAGTATGTAATCGGAGACTAAACTGTTTGATTACTATTATAATAGGCCTTCAAGTACTGTTTCGTTCATATCTTCGTAACGAAATGTCCGAATGAAAAAAAATCAATAGCGTTCTATGGGAATGTTGTAGCTTCCATTTGCCGTCAACAGAACTGAAATCGGTTCACAGATGGCTGAGAAACCGATGTGACATTATTTGTAACGCACACACACACATACACACACACACATACACACACACACACACACACACACACACACATACATACACACAGACATGTGCTCAGTTCGTCGAGCTGAGTCAGAATAGTATATGACACTCGGCCCTGTGGGCCTCGGATAAAAGTCGAGTTTTCAAGCGATCTTAATACCCTTCTATTGATGTAAGAAGGGTAAAAAGGGAAGTTAACATAATGAAATTTTGAACACTTATTTGGAAATTTTATAACTTTAATTTGGCGTTAACAAAGCTTCAATCCTGAGCTTCAATTTTGATTATCGATATGGATTCAAGATGCTTAAATAAGTACATATTCGTTGAAAATAGTAAATGGAGACTTTGTGTAATTTTCGAATATACTCGTTGCAGTTGAAAACCAGCCACTCGAACCAATCGATGCTGCTCTAATTCTATACAGTAGCATAGTGTGGCTAGTCCGCTGTATGTGCTATACAACGCTCCAGATACGACACAATAGAATGCAAGCGGCATCGATTGGTGTGATTGGTTTTGTTCGGTTTTGCACTGCAACGAGTATATTGTCATCTCACAATTATGTGCTCTCAGGTATTGTTTTGGTCATATCTCCATGAAGAATTATCCAATCATAATGAAATTTTGACCAGTTATTTGGAAATATCATAGCTTTGATTTGACACCAACAAAACTAAAATCGGTACACAAATAGCTCAGTATGTAATCGGAGACTAAACTGTTTGATTACTATTATAATAGGCCTTCAAGTACTGTTTCGTTCATATCTTCGTAACGAAATGTCCGAATGAAAAAAAATCAATAGCGTTCTATGGGAATGTTGTAGCTTCCATTTGCCGTCAACAGAACTGAAATCACTTCACAGATGGCTGAGAAACCGATGTGACATTATTTGTAACGCACACACACACATACACACACACACACACATACACACACACACACACACACACATACATACACACAGACATGTGCTCAGTTCGTCGAGCTGAGTCAGATAGTATATGACACTCGGCCCTGTGGGTCCTCGGATAAAAAGTCGAGTTTTCAAGCGATCTTAATACCCTTCTATTGATGTAAGAAGGGTAAAAAGGGAAGTTAACATAATGAAATTTTGAACACTTATTTGGAAATTTTATAACTTTAATTTGGCGTTAACAAAGCTTCAATCCTGAGCTTCAATTTTGATTATCGATATGGATTCAAGATGCTTAAATAAGTACATATTCGTTGAAAATTGTAAATGGAGACTTTGTGTAATTTTCGAATATACTCGTTGCAGTTGAAAACCAGCCACTCGAACCAATCGATGCTGCTCTAATTCTATACAGTAGCATAGTGTGGCTAGTCCGCTGTATGTGCTATACAACGCTCCAGATACGACACAATAGAATGCAAGCGGCATCGATTGGTGTGATTGGTTTTGTTCGGTTTTGCACTGCAACGAGTATATTGTCATCTCACAATTATGTGCTCTCAGGTATTGTTTTGGTCATATCTCCATGAAGAATTATCCAATCATAATGAAATTTTGACCAGTTATTTGGAAATATCATAGCTTTGATTTGACACCAACAAAACTAAAATCGGTACACAAATAGCTCAGTATGTAATCGGAGACTAAACTGTTTGATTACTATTATAATAGGCCTTCAAGTACTGTTTCGTTCATATCTTCGTAACGAAATGTCCGAATGAAAAAAAAATCAATAGCGTTCTATGGGAATGTTGTAGCTTCCATTTGCCGTCAACAGAACTGAAATCGGTTCACAGATGGCTGAGAAACCGATGTGACATTATTTGTAACGCACACACACACATACACACACACACACACACACACACACACACACACACACATACATACACACAGACATGTGCTCAGTTCGTCGAGCTGAGTCGAATGGTATATGACACTCGGCCCTGTGGGCCTCGGATAAAAAGTCGAGTTTTCAAGCGATCTTAATACCCTTCTATTGATGTAAGAAGGGTAAAAAGAACGAGAGCAACCCTAATTTTGTAGGTACATCGTGCGTGCAGAATTATGTTTAAATTTTGATTTTGACATTTTCATTTCAGTAATCAATTCCTCGTCCGAGCAAGTCGAGACATGCATCAAAGTTTTGCTCGCGTATCGCGAAAATTTGGACAAATTTGTAAACTAAGGCAATCAATTTAACTCAATTTTGAATCGTTTTTGACTCACTTTCGTCAAAAGGGGAGTAACTCATATAAGAGTAGATGTGACTGCGATTGACAAGTCGACATATCTAAGACCGACTTAAATAACATCGGTGTTTTAGATATATCGGCACATTTACTCATATATGAGTGTCTCCACTTTCGAAAGAGAGTCAAAAACGATTCAAAAATCGAGTTAAATATCTCACCGTGTACTAGGATCTGGAAAATCGTCTGCTGCTCTCTTGAAGCACGATTGCACTGTGCAAATTTGGTTGAATTCGGACATCCTGCTATTACAGAAAAGAATCCTTTCAAAACGCCAGAGCTCCACCCAATCAATAAATATTGTACCATAGCCAAGCGGAACCTAGTGAAGCCGCAGAAAACTGTTGGAAGCGAGACGCAGTTTAGGGACATTTTGCATTCTGCGGCGTAAAACAAAAATACCAGTGATTTTGATTCGGTCAACTAGACGCTCAACTAAAAATTTAATTCAGTTGCAGTTGGTCCCGGCTCATATGTTGATGAGTGCGATACGTAGAGTGAAGGAGTCTTCTTTCGGTGATGCACCAGGCCTAAGGCAGACAGCTACCTTAAAACCGAAAGAAGAATTTTTGGCAAGAATCTGCAGTTTTGGCCTCAAAACCAAGGTTTTCATCACATCTGTTGTCGACGTCGACGTCGAAGGTTCTCATTAAAAAGTGTCTGAAAAGGCGGATTTTACCCTTCATTCGGCAACACAAGACCAACGTTATGTTTTGACCGGATCTAGCCTGCTGCCACTACTCTAAGGAGGTAATAGAATGGTATGCAGTAAAGAATGTTAATTTCGTCGACAAAGAGAGTAATCCTCCGAATTGCCCTGGGTTCAGACCGATCGAATAATATTGGGCAATTGTTAAGCGAAAACTTCGAGGATGCGGTGAAGAAGTAACAAATGCACAAAAAATGTGTTTAAAGTGGAATTAGTTCGCCGATACAGTGTCACCAGCGACTGTGCAGATCATGATGGCATCGATCACAAGTAAAGTGCGACAGTTCGTTCGGAACGGTGAATTGTAATAACTTGTTATATATCGAGCTGAATAAATACCTTTTTGTTTGATGTTTTGATCAACCGTGTATGTTCTTTAATTCTTAAGTTATGATCACAAGAATGCGTCTAAATTTACTTTGAACCGGGCTTTATGTTGAACAATGCTGCAGATAGTATGACGAATTAAAAAAAGAAAATAAATTTAAAAAAATGGGATCTCTCTCTCCCAAAATACTCTCTCGTATTTTCGTCCGATCTTGAAGGTAACAAATCAGATAACAGAAGCGACACTGAAAGTGCCCCTTCGTGCCCGCTTGTTTAATAGTTGGTTCAATTATTACCTAACCGAGAGTAATATCCGACCATTAGGTGGTAGATAGAATGAGCTATAAAATGTTTTGGAATGGTCTCACCAAGTTCAGCTATGCAAAGAAATTTAACTGCTATAAGAAACATTTTTCAGTAGAAGCCAACTGTAGTGCATAACAAAATAGAAAACATCTTGCAAACAGATGTCAATAATAGCATCCCTAAACTCCATCGTCAAGGTCTTGCAGCATAGGCAAGAACACCCAAGTTCAATTGCCTGTGGTGCAATTGACAACGATGCAAGTTCCCATGCAGTTCAATGCGCTTCTCAAATTACACCATAATCCACAATTCCTCATTTCACGACGGATAGTCAACCGTCATAAAATTTAAGTACATATGTACGTTGCCAGGTACCTCTAATTCTCTCTTTCTACAGAGGCTCTCTTGTCTCTGCTTTTTACAATTAGGTATTTTCCAGCTAGAAATAAGTTTCATCAAAGAATCGAAAAATAAACCGAATCATTCGTAAACTTACGTCGGAAAAGAATTGTACTGCGATGACATGCCAAAGTTCTATTTCACAACATTTTCGGGAACTCATTTGTGTGAGAGTCTTTGTTTGCATACAATGTTTAAAGATTTTACTCAGAACAGCAATAAACAAATAGTCGAAATAGGAAAAGTGGAACTTAATTTAAAAAATTGACTGATTAAAACTGTTGCCCTTTCTCACAACAATCGAATATAGACTCCCTAAAGTTGCCGCTATGGGAACTTTCAATTCAACTTTTACATGGCGCAATAATATGTACACTGATAGGCAAAATAAAGTGCCCACCTCTTCGTTTTTTCAATTTCTCTCATTTACTTGGTTCAACTTAAAGTAAACACAGTGTAGTTTTTTTTTCTTATTTTATTTTTTATATTCTTTTTTAGTTTCACTTATGGAATACTGAAAAAAAAGGAGTTTTACTTAAAGAAAAAAAAATCAATTTGTGTTGAAAAAAAAAGTGACAAAATAAAGTGCCCACTTCAAAAATCGATATGTTTTCGATAAGTTTCCATTGGAAGACCCCTCGATTTTTTATGTTTTGATATTTTGACATGTTTTGAAGCAAACGGCTCAACCTGGTGCATTTGTATACGTGATCGCATTTGATTCAATTGAAAAAAAATGGAGAACGCAGTGCTTTCGAAAGCAATTCCCTTGTGTATCCGAAAATTGGTCGTTCGTGATGTGCAAAACGGTGAATCGCACCGGGCTGTCGCTAAGAAGTACAGTATCAGTAAGGCAGCGGTTGACGCAAATTGATTTTTTTTTTCTTTAAGTAAAACTCCTTTTTTTCAGTATTCCATAAGTGAAACATAAAAAGAATATAAAAAATAAGATAATAAAAAAAATACATTGTGTTTACTTTAATTTGAACCAAGTATATGAGAGAAATTGAAAAAACGATGAGGTGGGCACTTTATTTTGCCTATCAGTGTAGTTTGTGAGTCATCATTGACTTATTGGAAAATTCTCGCCAACTTTTGATTATTCAGTCTATTTGATCATTCAGCTCTTTTAACTACTCAAACTTTTAATTACAAGACGCCACTGGTTCTATTGGTTTTTGTTCGATCCAATAAGCTGTTACATTTCTCAAGAAATCACTCCGGAAAACGAATAGAATGCCAAACAACTTTTGAACGTATTAATTAACGATGTTCGTTTTCTGCAAGTTCTATCGCCGCAATTTGACCATTTGACCAGAGCGCTGAATTGAACCAAGCGGCGACAACAAGGGCATTATGGTACAATAATGGCGAAGGTAAATTATGTATTTTCTATGCTAATGGTGTACATGCCCAAACAACAAAGTTCGAGAACGAGGAGGGAGATTTTCCCATTCGAAAAGTGTGAAAACAAGCACAAGCAGCGACGTGAGTGGGAAACGCGTCTATGATCCCAGAGCTGAACTTGGCAAACAATTCCATCGAATTACGCCAACTAAACTGATTAAATATGCAAGTCAGTGATTAGGAATCCCTAAAAATACAACAGCCAGTCACGCTTCGCACGTTTAAATATATGTATAAGAAGAAACTCATTCCGGCCACGTTAGTTGTTCCCTTCCCCGAAAAGAAGTTTTACGACCCAAAACCAATTTCAACGTTCATGCACCCAAGTTGGCAGGAGCACCATGTTTCTCCATCGAAAACCCACGTTTGCATAGAACGCAAACAGCTATTCGGTAATATTGACACCAATTTCCAAGAGCACCACTTTCACAGGAAGGAAATCGTGGTACATGCCATCACCAGCGTAAACAACAACCGAATTTCCGCTGAAGCTAGAGAGTCTTCTGTTTCGGTAGTAGTTAGGTAGTGGTGGTGGTGGTGGGTTGGCTGATGCTTGAGCTAAAACGAAAATTTCAGCAGAAATATATACTTCACGGAGTAGCGCGTTCTCTTCAAATTGAGCCTTTCTTTCTTCCCGGTTTCCAATTTCGCATCATGACTACAATCTCCCTTTCAAGTTAAACACCCCACCCGAGCATCCCGAGTTTCTGGCGTAAACATTTTAGTGCTGTTTTAATATTTTATCTAAGTTTTTACAGCCAGCGTCGTTCTAGCTAAGACCCACGGTGCGGGAGAGCGAAAGAATCTGCTCTGGTGAAACTCGCAAACGAGTCGGTATGGATTCGGTGAAGTGGGTAGCATTTTCCCCGGTTTCGAAAAGAGCAACATTGGGGCAGTAAAAAAAAAAGCTTATCTATATAAAGGTTGAGTTCGGTTTGCTGAAATCATCCGATAGAAGGCCGGTGGCTGTATCTACTCCGGGGCCAGATACTGAGCTGAGAGGTTTTTATTGCCACCGACCGAAGACCGATGCCGATCTGGTGGTTGTATTTGGAAAGGATTTGAATCGACACGACGGCCGGTTTTACGCTTTTCAATGCTGCGTGATTCCATTGTCGGTGTTGTTTGTATTTATCAGCATCGTGGTTGGTTAGTGGATTTTTTTTGATGTGTTGTTGATACGGTCGTAAAGAGCGGTGAACGGAAATCTATTGTTTGCGGAAAGAAATATGTTGCCGAGGCTCTAGCGGATTAGGAAAGGCTACTTGCTTCAAAGATCAACTGATCCCCGTGATTGACCGCCCACCTACTTAAATGTTCGCACCCTTCTTCCCTTGGAATCTTGAACCCATTAAGTACCAAACACAATTTCTATTTGTTTATACATTCGCAAAACTTTTCCGACATCCACCCCCCTCTCGGAAGAGATTTGAGCATTTGGCATTCTAAGCCGCGTTTCGAACGCTAAGCTTTTTAGCAGCCAGCGCAGCAATAACATCAACTTCAACATCACCGACAAAGAATGGAAAACTTTTCCCGAAAGCTTCAAACCGAAAAGACTAAGGGAAGTGGAACTGTTTTATCAAAATTCGTGGCAATCCAATTCCCACTCCACAACCACCCCCAAGAACACTCGTCCGGAAAAGTAGCAGCAGGAGCAGCCCTCTAATTTGGGGTGGCAAAAGACAAACAACAAAGGTTAACCGGTCTCAGCCAGGCCAAACCAGGGAACGCACTCAAGCAACACAGAGGAGAGGACACTCCGTGAATGCCAAAGTTTGGGACGACGGCGAAACAGGCGACGACGAACGATTACGGAAATTGACTGTCTGATGGGATATCTCTCTCAAGGATCTCCGCGCCGAAAACGAGTCCCGAAATTCTCAATTTTCTCCTTCTAATTTTAAATTCCTATAATTGTATCCTCTTTCCAACCAGCCAGCCAGCAAGAAGGTGGATATCGTTCGAGTATAAAGGAGTTCGTCAGGAGCAACGAGGTTCATTTCCTCCTTCCGCCGCCGCGCCGACATGCGACGGGGGCGGGCGCGTATCACCTTGTGTCGAGCTGGAGCGTGTTTGCCAAACTTTATGACGATAGCAAGATGTGATCTGAATCCGTTATCAAAACCGAAGTAATCGTTGATTCAATTAAGTGCTCTTCTTTTTTTTCTTTTTTTTCTGGCTGCCCACTTTCAGGCGGGGTTTTGCCAGGATGGCGTTGTTACGGTTGAATTTCAGGGGGCTATGTCTGGGTTTGCACAGTGCGGCGGCAGCATTGATCAAGGAAGTTGTTGTCTATTTCGAAGAATACCAAATGGGTTCGAAGTTGGTTTGCTGGTTTTTTCAAAGAATAAAAATTTGCTTCAGGATTTGAAATATGCAGGTACATTCGAATAATGGACAATTTCCTTTGATAACGGCCGCTTAACATGTAACACTAGAAACTGCTGATTTTGTTTGAATTTGTCAAGATTACATGATACATCACTTTTTTACCTGCTCAATAATATCTAGATCATAGGCGTCTTGTACATTCCGGCATGGGCAGAAATATACATTTCCAGAATCAGTTTTTCAGTCAGTATTCTTAGTTCTATAGAGGCTATTCGCTAACTGAGACCGGTAATGCACTCCTCGTATTTTCTCATGAAAATACAGGAGCTTCTAAGTGCTTTATCTTCGCGTTATTATATCATCACCTCATTGTTCGATTCTGGGCAATGAGAAGGCGGACTCGTTTGCAAAGGTGGGCGCTAAGGAAGGCGATATTTTCGATCGACAAATCGCTTTCAATGATCTTTTTACCAATTTTTCTTCAACAGTCACGCGTTAGTTGGCAGTACAAATGGAGTAAAGAAGATTTGGGGCGATGGCAACATTCTATCATCCCAAAGGTGTCGAAGAATATTGGTTCGGGGGGATGGATGTGGGTCGAGACTTCATTCGTGTGATGTCTTGTCTCAGATCCAATCATTATTCTTTGAACGCTCATTTATACCGTGTTGGACTGAGCGATAGCAATCTCTGTGAATGTAGACAAGGTTAGCAGGACATAGATCACATTAAAGACTGTATTCTATGAAATTTGGACACACAAAATAGGTCACCAAAAATTTTCCTTGAGCCCGATTCTTTACAAAATTTCTGGAAATACTACTAAATGGTTAAGTTTTGACATCATTGGTTTATTGAACCTCTTCTCCCAACCCTAATGCCCACACCTTTGCCTTGACCCCTTTCATCAAATTTTGGGCAATGATAGGACCGACTTGCTTACTCACTTTTAACCACACTTTCTTTAGTTCAAGTTCATTTTCTATCTGTTTTGGAGTTTTAACGAGCTTTGCTGTCATGATTGCCCAAATTGTTTCAATTGGGCGAAGTTCCGGAGTGTTTGGAGGGTTGACGTCGTTTGGTACAAAAACTACATTATTATCTTTGTACCAGTCTAAGACGGGCCGGGCATAGTGGCAAGATGCCAAATCCGGCCAAAACAGTGTCGGGCCATCGTGAGATCTCAAGAAGGGCAGAAGTCGTTTTTGGAGGCATTCGTCCTTGTAGATTTGTCCGTTGACGGTCCCAGAGGTGATGAAGGGCTGACTCATTTTGCCTCATCCGCAGATCGCTTGCCAGACAAGGAATTTTTTGGCGAATTTCGACAGTTTCTTCTTCCGTACACTCTCCGGAACGGCCAACTTAGAGGTGGCGACGTAGTGTTCCTGTCCTGGCATTTGTTTGGTGTCGGCTTTAATGTAGGTCTCATCGTCCATCACAATGCAGAACGGTTTTGTGAGCCACTCCCTGTACAGTTTTCTTGCACGAGTTTTGGCCACCGAGTTCTGTTTATCGCTCCGGTTCGGTGCCTTCTGGACCTTGTACACATGTATTCCAGAACGTTTCATTGTTTTCTGCACAAAACAAACTGAAACTTTTGCCTTTTTCGCAACATCCCTGATCGAAATGTTGGGATAACGCTTAAATTGGTTCAATACCATCCTGGCCTTCTCCGGATTTGATGTGCCACGTTTTTTGCCACTACCATTTTTCCGCTTGGTTGTCTTACGGTCCTTGAACGTTTTGATCACATGAGATACGGTTGAATGTGCGATTCCGAGCTGTTTTCCGATCCATCGATGAGAAGCGTTTGGGTTTTCGAAGTGAGGGCCCAAAATTTGTTGGCGCACTATTTTTTTCATTCGAAGCCATCACTGAAATCACTCGACCGATTTTCACGAAACTCATTACACAATTGACACAACACAATGAAATACATTCAGTTAAAATTTCAAAAAATTTTACCCACACGCTAAAAAGTTGCGTGTGTCCAAATTTCATCGAATACAGTCTTTATTCGGTCATGTGCTGAGCATCGTGGAGTTAGATCTGAGCTTTATGATTCCCTTCGGGCTCGAAGTAGACAACCCAATGTCCCGGTTCTAAATATTTTGGCTCTACGTGATCTAGAGTTTGTGAAACTCATCTATGTGCCTTGAATTGTAGTTTGTTTACTACTAGTTTATTTTTATTTTATCTGTGTTTGTGTTTGTGTGTGTGTGTGTGTTGTGTGTGTGTGTGTGTGTGTGTGTTTGTTACGTCTTTGTTTTCTATACTCGGGTACAATTTAAAAATATATCTGTTGCGAAAGTCACGAAATGCGGTCAGGTTTTAAGCGTTAATATCTCAGTACTTTCTAAAAACATGTTCTTAATAACTATAAATTAGAAGAAAAATTAGTAATCTCCATTTAATTCCAACTACCTTTGCTTACCTTCGACAGATACGCGTATTTCGTCTACAATGTGCAGACTTCTTCAGTGTCTCGTACTAATAACTCGACTGGGTAGTACGAGACACTGAAGAAGTCTGCGTACGTAGACTACGCGTATCTGTCGAAGATAAGCAAAGGTAGTTGGAATTAAATGGAGATTACTAATTTTTCTTCTAATTTATAGTTACAAGTATTCCACTAAACAGCTCAAACCCTCTAGGATTCATGTTCTTAATGTTTGTACCAATCGACCAAATATTTCTACGCGTTGATTTCAATAATGAAAACTTTTGATTTTTAACATTAAACTATTTAAAATAACGCAAATATAAGGTAATGTCTTATAATTTCGATTTTTCAGAGTAAATTTACCAAATACACAGTACTTTCCTAGCACAGACTTCATATTGAAGTAATGAACGTCTCCTAGGCAACCATGAATGTTATAGAAGGGGACACCTTCGCAATTTGATTCAGTCATTCCAGTTTGAACCACCAGACACGTTCCATTTATTTAAAATACGCCTTTTTGTGCGACAGGATGAGCCAATTTTCAACAAATGTTGTCAAATTTGGTAGCTTCTTCTTGGTTCTAGCCAAAATTTGTCCAACCCATTTTCTTTTCTCTGGAAACCGGCAAACAACGTCAGACGGCATTGAGCACAGCTGCTCAAATTCTTCTTTCACCTTGTGTTAACACCCTTACAAACGCAATTCGCCAAACGTCAAACACATTCGCCACCACATGAGAGATAAGTTCATTTCTAGCCTCACCTGTTACAGCCGTGTAGCCAGATCTTCTAAGGGCATCTTCAACGGTGGTTCAAATCGTGGTTTGGATTTATTTGTTTAGACCAAACGCAAAAACATCGCTGCATCGCTGGTGTTTGTAAATTTTGTTTTATACTGGAACTTATATAAGCTTCTAAGTTTCTTACTGAACGCACTCTTAAAAAATTTAATTTAATGAACTTCGGAATATCTATGAAGATTGGGTGAAAATATCTATAAGGTACATGCCAGAAGTTGATTAAACTTCTCGGCAGTTGAATAAAATAATGCATGCAAGTTTCCAGATAATCATGAAGTTTGCTCGCTGTCTTTCGAGAAGAGAAATGGTGAAACTTTAGAGAAGTTCATTGAATTGCCGAAAAATTATTAACGTTTCTGGAAACCTGGATGAACTTCCAAAAGTTTGCTGATCATTCATTCCTGAATAGGAACAACTTTCTGGAAATGACGGGAACTTAGAAAATCAGATTTCGCTTTCAAGAAGTTGTTTTAACTTCCAGGTACATATTCTGTGATAAAAGCAGAATATCACACATATTCAAATAACTTACGAGAAATTGAACAAAAAATCTTGAAAGCCGTTGAATTTCTGTGGAGTAGTTAGCATTACCGAGATGTTGTTAAACCGTACGAGAACTTTTTATGAGCTCCAAGATTGTGAATAGGTGGAAATTCTATGAAATTGATTAAAAAGTAGTTGGTTTCTTTATTCTCGTTTTGGTTGGGTTAGACAAAATATCGAGTAGTAAGAAGTTTAAGTTCTTCTAAAAACTTAAATACCCTGAACTTTTGGGATGTTTTCGGAACGATTGGCAAGTTTCTCGATCACCTGGAAAGATCCCTGAAGTTCTAGGAAGCTCCCCAAACTTATGAAAAAATCCTTTGAATGTTTCCTAAACTTTTCGAATGCTCAAAAAATCCAGTTTCCTGTTTATCTGGGACGTTTTCTGAAATTCTGGAAAGTTCTCCGATCTTGGGGGAAGTTTTCTGAGATTCTTGAAAGACCGCAGTACTACTGAGAGATTTTCTGAATTGCTGAATCCCCTGAGCATCCGGGACTTTTTTCGAGCTTCTGGAAAGTTCCCTGAACTTCTGGGAAATTTTCTTAAATTCTGGGACGTTCTCTGAACGTCTGAGATGTTTGCTGACCTTTTGGAAAGTTTCCTGATTTTTGGGGGAGTCCCATAATCTTTGTGAGCATTTCCTGAAGTTCTGAGACGTTTTTTGAATTCATGAGAAACCCTGAACTTCAAGCAAGTTTCTTGAACTCCAACATGTTCGCTGAACTTCTAAGAAGTTCTGTATATGTCTATCAAGTTTCATGAAATTCTAAGAAGTTCACTAAACTTCTAGGAAGATCCACAAACTGTTGAAAAGCTTCGTGAATTTCTTGACTCTATTGGAAGTTTTGTAATTTTCTGGCAAGTTCCTTGAATTTTTGGGAAGTTTCCTGAACATCTTGAGTAGTTCTATGAACTTCTGAAAAAAATACCCAAAATAATCTGATAAGTTTTCTGAACTTCAGGAAGCCCCCTGAATTTTTGGATAGTTACCTGGGCTTCTGTGAAGAACCCTGTACTTTTGTAAACTTCCCTGAACTCGTGGTAAGCTCCTTGAATTTGTGGACAATTCCCTGAATTTCTAGGAAACAATCTGAATTTCAGGAAAGTTGTCTGAACTTCTAGGAAGAACCCTTAATTTCTGGAAACTTCCTGATTTTATGGTATGTTAACCTTTTCCGATATTGTGGGCGTAAGTACTTCGGGCCGTAGTTACTACAATTGACTGTAGTTGTCGCATAATGTCTAGGATCATATCCCTTGGCATGTTGAAACGTCGCAGAAAGTGCTTCTTGTCATAGCTTGGCGTGGCTGTATCTATCACTATCAGCACTATCTTATATCGTTTAAATGAGATGCATGCATTCACACACTCACCACCACTCAAACCAATCCATGCTAAAAAGTTTGCGAAAAATCCTCGGTCTCTGAAAAAACAAAACTTCGATCTCTGGATATTGTAAGATTGACAAGATGATAGGTGTTGGTGGGTTTAACAACAAGAAATACTACACCGGTGCGGGGAACGCAAAGTTGGTCTGTGTTAGCTGGTTCTTTTATGTTTGCTGATGCAAATGCAACTATAAAGATGTTAAAATAGACCACCACTGAAGATGCTTTAAGCGGTACGTTTTGAACAGGCTGAACAATGAGATCGGTGGACCGAGTAAATGACACGCAACTCAAATCATTTGAAAAAGGTGTAAGTATGGTTCCTTCCATATGACAAAATTTCCGCTGACTTTTGAAATTCCCGCATTTTTCCCGCATATTTCCCGATGATTTTGGATTCCCGCATTTTTCCCGCATTTCCCGATTTTCCCGAGTCTGTGGCCACCTCTGAAATTTAATCGGTAGCTGCTTCAAATCAGATTGATAATTGGCTGCGCTGAAATGTGGCTTTAGCAGTGAATTCACCAAAACTTCACGGAAAGGGAGCTAAAACCATTCGCCAAAATCTGCAGAAGAGTTCAGCAGAACCGCCGGTGGGAAATAAAATGAACATTTAACACCGGACAAATTGGAATTCATAGCGGCGTCAGAGTGAAGGCAGAAGGTCGACTTTCTTCTGGAAAGGCATTTGAAAAAAAATCGAAAAATCCAGAATCAGATCTTGTAGACTCATTTACATCTGAAACCAGTCATGATACCGCTGTATCAATGTCTCCCGAAAAAGCAATCGGCTTCATATGCCGAAATGATTTCAGCAAGGCACAATACATGAACGTACGAATTACTACCAGCGAGCACTGTTAATCTATACCCGTCGTACAACACTTTAGTAGAAGCAAAAAAGCTTTGGCAATGTTTGACATCAAAAAGCAATGTTTGGCAATCGAAAGCTCTAGATGCAATTCTCAATTTGCTGCCGTTGCATCAATAAGGAGAGGCGGAAAGAAGCGATCAGATGCTGAAAAGGTCTAGAAATATATTGTTAGGTTATCTTATCGGGTCATCAGAGTATTTTAAAATAACTTAGAAGAGGACCGGTGATAACTAGGAACGGAGACTGGATGAAACCGGAGGCCAACTATGCCATTCCTAAAATGCATACGAAACGTCGCCTACTTATTGGGAAGCCAGAGGACCCACTGTTCACCAAGGCTCAATCGTATTTTTCACAGATGGCTCAGAAATGCGCGGAGGGCTTTACCAAGCAACCCAAATGCTGGATAGGCAAGGGGAAGGATATTGCAAGGGAAGGATATAGCAAAGGAATGGCAAAAGAATGCGCCCTGGTCGTATAAATAGCTGTATCAATACAAATAGCCTCCGCTCAATTTTCAACTAGTTCTATCTAATTTTCACAGCCTGCCATACACTAACGGAACTATCGATGTTTTCTCTTCATATCTTAGTTCTAGCAAAATTACTGTCCACTCCTAGAACTTCATGGCGATGAGAACATATTTCCTTCTAAAGACATCATATATCGTTACTCCGCGCATGAAGAATACAAAATATAACAATTATAGTGTAGAAGTTTCTAACGCTCACACGTCCTGTTCTCAAACGCTTATTTCTTTTCTGTGCAATTCCACAGATATTTGTTCAGCAATTTGCATACAACAAAATGTAACATATTCAAACAATTAAAAAATTTACCAAATAAAAAATCAGCATGAACGAACTTTTATTTTCAGCGTAATCAATCATAATTACTCTTTTCGGAATCCCCTAGGCACACCACTGCCACTCGGGATCGAGTCTCCGAAGTGAGTGGACGGACAGCATCATCATCATCCACCTCGATTCGATCCAACACAAGAATCCCGTACTGTCACCCATCCGCCCCCGAAAAACTCGTCACGTCCGAAGTGAGTTTCTCGTCCTGTCTTGAAGCGCTCTTTGTCTGTTCTGATGAGATAGCTTCCAGTGTATCATCCCGGGAAAAATAACAACAAAGAAGTACCCCCCTTGGCGCCAGGAAACCAGACTTGATGAAATTCTTTCGCAAACAAAATAACAAGGAATTTACATACTGCCCTGTTTGATTCGAACGACTGCAAAATGGGCCGATCAGGCGATAAAAATTCACTGTCGAAAAAATCGCCAAAGCTGGCAGCACTGCCAATTCGGCGGTACAAAGAAATAAATGAAGAATGAGCTGCTGGCTGTTGCCGCTCCAGCCAGTGTCAGTCAGCCGAGAGGAAAATGTTAAATTGGATACACCTTGGCATTATCTCATTAAGCATTCTGACAGCCTCGGCTGCCGGATCGAGAATACCCTCCCACGCCAGCCTTCGGAAGGACTCGGACCTGTGGCAGGTGGCGGCTAAGCTGTTCAGAAGCAAGAAAGAGTACGCTGAGAGGCCACAGCAGAAACGGAATTGACGTTCACGCGAGGGACGATTTGGGAATCTTTTCTTTGTTTGGGACAGAATCCTCAGAATATACACGAGGACGAAAATGGCGAAGGCGGAAATTGAGGTTCTTTTCGAGGATGGAAAATTTGTTGAAGGCTGTGTGCGTGTACGTACATTGGAGTGTCTAAATTAAGGAAAAGCTTCGTGGCAGATTTTCTGCTGTTTTTTTCTTTGTTTCACTTTTACAAGTGGTTTATTGGCTTTGCTAATTATTCGTCGCCTCGTAGCCATTTAGATCCATTAGAAATGTGATATTCTTCAAAATTAATTGGACGGATTCCGGGAGAAGAAACATCAGCAACTCTCCCAGAATGTCTCAACTTAAAATTTCAATTTCAAAAATGCTCACAGACGTACTCGGAGAAAGTTCAATTACCTCACCAGCCATGGGGAATCAACCTTCTTATCTTCGTTCGATTAAGTCGATGAAAAATGTGATTCCTTCTTTGCCGTGTCCTGTTTTGCTACGGTTAGCTTTGGATTTTGCCACCGTTGCGTACTTGAACCCCATTCAGTACATTTCCCAGGTAAAATGAGGAAAAACAGCTATTGGTTCTTTTTGTTACTTTCGAATTCGGCGAATTCTAAATGGAAGCCTTTCGAGAACCTTTATTCATTTGAGGGTATATTTTTTATAAAATATGCAAATCAGGAATTAGTGTCTGAAATTTGAAATGCAAATATGTTATGCGTCGCACAGACTGTTTGTTTGAACTTTGATACTCAGACGCAAACTGCCAACACCTGTTTTAATCAGATCCCCTGTCAACACAAATTTCGTGAAACCTCCGAAAATTGATGTCTGTTTCGAAGACCATGTGGGATTGAAAAGCAAATCAGTTCAAATTATCATCGTACACTATGATGACAACAAACTAGACTCAGAAACACGCCACCACCCCTCCCGCCCATCCCCTTAATCAAATGTCGGTACAACATGGTTGAAGTGTTTGCCATTCCGTGTATTAAAACAAATATTTGGCATGTTTTGTTGCTCGTCGGAGTCGTACAAGCGGCACCATCAGCAGTCTTACGTCTTACTGCTCCGGCTGTCGATAACACCTCAGCAACACGGTTATAAAATAATAAACACACATGGTTAGTACGAGAGACCGCCCGGTACAAGCTCGACGACAATGAAAATGGCAATCACCTGGTCTGCTGGTCGGATATCGGAGTGAAGCTTTCGGATGGAAAAGAGCCTCGCCTTGTTAATCGCTTGGGTAAGCACTTTGAGCTTCTGCTTTCACCGGCCGCGCGTTAAGAAGAAGGCCCCCGGTGGTTGGAGCGCTCTTCATGTCTTTGTTTGGATGGAGCACATCATCGTGGGGATTTCCGCGCTAATTATCATGGAAAATATTGAGTTATGACTGTTTGAAGGGGGTTGTTGTTCTTGTTTGATACAGAGAATGAAGGAGCAACAAAGAAGGACTTCTAATGTATCCCCACTATGAGGGATTTGCATATCTCACGCACTAAGCAACCGGCGAATTATTCTTTCTTCTGTTTTGGAATGCTTACCACAATTAAAGTTTATCGTCGGCAACCTAGGTTGTGTTTTCTTAGTATTCTTCCACAGTTTTTTTGACGTAGGGCTTCGTCTTTGTTTTCTATACTGGGGTACATTTTTTTAAATAATCGCATTGTGACCGTCACGAAAAGAGGTCAGATTTTGAGCGTTAATATCTCAGTTATTTCTCAAAAAATTATCAAAAATTTTGCACATATCGATCGGAAATATTTCTACGCATCAACTTCAATGGAGAACAATGTTGAGTTCGTTCCATTTCGTTCCATTTCATTCGTTCCGTTCTATTGAAAGTTCATAAATGTTAAGCCTTGTCTTAAAAAATATATTAACCTCTTCAGGCCTAAGGGGTCATATATGACCCCGGAAGCAAAATAGCTGTACAAAATCACAGACTGAATAAAAGCGTACACGTACACTTCGGCAGATTTGTTCTACACTCATTTTTCTGAATGGAAAATATAAAAAAATTGTGAGTTTCAGGCCTAATTGACGACCTAAAACATCTTGAATACAGGGTGCGGCAGAAAATAATGCGAAAATGTTCAAACTTGAATATTGGGTTAGTTCGTGTAGCTAGTGACTAATTTCTGTCGAAAGTGTATTTGTTTAAGTTTACTTTCAAGTGCTGCGATCAAACATTCTATTTGTTTTATTGAAAATTCGTCAAAATTTTCGCGAAAGAAGTGATCACCAGTCTGTTGCTCGCCCAGAAGAAGCCGAAAGAGATTGCCAAGGTGGTAGGGTGCCATTTGGCATCAGTTTACCGTATAAAAAAGTCCCTGCATGATGGTTCTAAGCAGCAGAAGCCGGAGGCCAGTGACACGCCACTTGATTACGGACCGAGTCAAAGAACTATGAGTGACTTGTTCCAAGTGTTCCAAGAAATTACTTGCCTTGTTGAAAAAGAAAAAAATGATAATCCTGTTCTCCGACGAAAAGCTTTTCAGCATCGATGCCACACGGACCGGTTCATTTCACCGCAGAAAATGGAGGACGTTCCGGAAAAATTGAAATTCAAATTTCAAACCAAACATCCGGCTGGTGTCATGATGTTTGGCTTGGTGTCGTCCAACGGTTTGAAAATGCCACTTGGTCCATTGATGCTGGAGTTAAAATTAATACCGGAGTGTACATCGGTATTTTAAAGGACTAAGTGCTTCCCTGCGTAAAGGTCAACTTCTCCGAGGACCAAAACGTTGTCCTACAGCAGGATGAAGCGCCGTGTCACACGTCCAATCGAACCCAACAATGGTTGAACGATAACATGAAGTTTTGGCCGAAGGATTTGTGCCCTTTAGCAGTCCAGATCTTAATCCGTTGGATTATTCGATTTGGGCATATGTTGAAGTACGAGCCTGCAAAACATCACGCCCTAGTGTAAAAACCCTGAAGTTAACCATAACACGCACATGGCAGTCAATGTCGGAGGACTACGTCCGAAAGGCATGCTCTGGCTTCCGGCGTCGGCTCGAGGATGTTATTAATAAAAATGGAGGACACATTGGATAAATTTGTTTAAAAGGACTTTATAAAGATAACTGCACTCGAAAATGTTGATATTATTGCTTGAATTAGTTGAAAATAGGATTTGAAAAAATAGAACAAATTTTAGCATTATTTTTTGCCGCACCCTGTATGTAGATGTTAAGGAAGAAAAAATAAATGCCTTATTAATAGTAAAGAGCTTTGTTTTAGAATATGGTACATATGCATATGTATTATTAAATGAGGATGTTCTGAGTAATCCAACATGCTCTAGAGTTCAGAACTTCAGATGTACAGATATAACAGTAGCTTTTAGGTTTACGATGTGTATTCAAATATATCGAATGAACCTGTCGGAAGGTCAACAGTCATTATTTGATAATTTTGTGGTGTACTAGGTTGTCAAAATTGTCCTTCAGTTCACAACTTAAGATCTACAGAAGTAACTATAGCTTTTTGGGCTATACAAAGTAACGGTACGTATTGAACCATGTTCAGAGAATATTTTAGAACGTAAACAAACATTACAAGATGGAATGATCCGGATAATCCAAATTGTCCGTGAGTTCAAAACATAAGATCTACAGATGCAACCGCAGGTTTATTTGGAGTATGTAAAAAGAACAATATGTATTTAAAAATAATCATTGAAAAGTGTAGAATTGCAGCAAACTGTATGCGACAATATTGGGATATTCTAGGTAATCCAAACTGTCCTTCAGTTCAAAACATAAGATCTATAGTTGTAACAGTAGGCTTTGTGGTTACATAAGGTAACCATAAACATCTAAATGAATGATTCTTTTAAAAGGTCAACAGTCGATCTTTTTTTTATTTTCTGATTCTCTACGTCATTCAAACTGTCCTGGCTTTCAGAACTTAAGGTTCACAGTTGTAACAGTAATTTTTAGGACATGCAAAATTACAGTAAATATGCAAACATGTTCAATTAATATTCTTAACGGTCAACAAACATTATAAAGCAATATGACATGTTCTGGGTCAGCCAAACTATCCTTGAGATCATAACAAAGGACCTACAGTTGCAACAAAAGCTTTCTAGGCTATGCAAAGCTATGCTAGGTATTCAAACATATTCAGTGAATATCTTGGAAGACCTACAGACATTATGAGATAATCCATAGTAGCACACTTGTTGCCATTCAGTTGAGATAACATAAATATGATTCGCTAAGTCATAATGAAGTTACTACAACAATAATGATCGTATTGTGATACTTGGGATATTTTTGGTTATCCAAACTATCCAGGAATTCAAAACTGTAAATCTACAGCTGTACCTGCATCTTTCTGGACCAAACAAAGTAACAATATGTATTTGACCAATTTAAGTGAGACTTTTGAAAGGTAAATAGATATAATGAGATATCTTGGGATATTCTAGGTCACCAAAACTGCCCTTGAGTCCATAAGTTAGGATTTACAGTCGTAACATTAGCTTTATAACCTATGAGAGGTGACGATATGTATTCAAACACATTCAGTGGATCTTCTGTAAGGTCACCAGTTATTATCAGATTATCTTAGGATGTTCAAGTTCATAAAAACTGACTTGAGTTCAGAACCTAAGATATACACCGTGTCCAATATATTGTCATACACTTTTTCCTTTGCATTGGTGTCGTGCAACTATTCAACATGCTTCACGTATATGTTGTTGTAGTTTTGAACTACGCTTTTTTAAAACGCT